>JAJOOE010059222.1:0-26712 GCA_036250405.1 Solanum raphanifolium
CTTTAATACAAATGCGATATAGTTCCGTAAACTTGATCATTTTCGAGCTTCAAGCTAATATTTTTCCTAAAATCAATTCTAAATTTAACCAAACCCTCTTAAAATTGAGATATAAACTCCAAACGATATTTTCAATTATTTGTAGGAACAACCTATCCAAACTAATCGCAAACGAAAGAGCAGTCAATGATTCGTAAACTGAATAAAACTTGTATCAATAATTAATTAGACAAGTAATCCAATCGTAACAAATGAAGAGACATAGTTAACTGCCAAATGAATTAAACTTGAATTAAAAATGTATTACACACATATTAAAGTTGAATTAGAAGCGAATTAAACATGAATGCAAAATGTAGCAAACGAAAGAACATTATGTGATTTGTAAACTGAATAAAACTTGTATCAATAATGAATTAAACAAGTAATTCAATCATAACAAATCAACCAATAAATTGCAAAAATGAATTAACTTGTACTAAAAGTGCATTACACAAATATTTAAGTTGAATTAGAAGAGAGAATTAAGCATGGATAAAAAATGTAACTAATGAAACACCAGACAATAATCTATAGAGTGAATTAAACTTATATCAATAATGAATTAAACAAGTAATCTAATAGTAACAAATAATAAACTACAACATGAATTAAATTTGTGTTAAAAGTGTATTACACAATATTAAAGTTGAATTAGAAGAGAAAATTAACAATAAATGAAATACGTAACTAATGAAAGACAAGACAATATTCTATAGTTTGAATTAAACTTGTATTATTCATGAATAAAATATGTATTATATGTGTCTTATAAATTATTTTGATTTGTATCTCAAAAACATGAGTGATGTTTGCAATATGTATTGTGCCGATTTTATAAATGTATTATAAGTGTGTTCTTAAATTATTTTGGTTGAGATCACTAAAAAAAGAGTGAAGTTTGTAATATGTATTATAAATGTATTGTTCATGATTCTAATACAATTTTAATACAATTCTGAAACATATCTAATACAACTTTAATACAATTGCGATACAGTTCCATAAACTTCACCTTTTTCGAGTTTCAATCTAATATTTCTCCTAAATCAATTATAAACTTAACCAAACCCTCTTAAAATTGAGATATAAATTCCAAACGACATTTTCAATTATTTGTAGGATCAACCTATCCAAACTAATCACAAATTCATAAAATTCAAATAATGAATTCAAAATTTGAAGCTTTATAATGACCATCAATGGTGAACTCTTGCTGCTGTAATTTTAGAGATTTGAATTTTTTGCTTAAAAACATGATTTTGTACAATTTTTTGGTCTTTCTGTTCCTCTTTTCATCGTGCTTTTTGGGTAAAAATAGTGAATATGGGCAAAAACTAATTTGAGGATAGTTATTTAAATGAAAATTTTAAAGAAGCAGAAGAAGAATTAAAAAAAAAGAAAAGGAGGATGATAAATATTGAAAGAGAAAGAGACAAAGAAGCCAAAGAATAAAAAGAAAGAAGAGGAGGAAGAGGAAAATGGGCTGGAAAAAAAAGGCGAACTGCGTACAATTTTCTCAATTCCAAAAAAAAAATGTTATATTTAGTTAGAAAAATTATGTTGCCATAAATGGTAAATATTTTTATAATATAGCATATTTAGGTGATTTACCCTATATAATACATAAACATGTTCTTTAACTTGGGTTCATCTGGCATCTATGCCCTCCAACTTTGGTGTACACAAGTAAACACTTAATCTTGTAATAGAGTTGAACAAGTAACCATACACATACTACTTGGCGTTTTACGTGACAATTTGCATCTTATGTGACATCCTATATGTATTATGTCACGTAGGACGCATGTGACTACTTATTCAATTTTATAAAAAATTAAGTGTCTACTTATTCAACACGTCTCTCATAGTCAATCTTGGAGGCACAAGTCTATTCTTGATAAAAGAGTGTGGAAAAAATCAAAACATTAAATGAAAGAGAACTCCACACCGAGAGTAATCACATATCTAGAGCTTCAATTGATAAAAACAAATTAGCTGCTGCCTCACCAGGTTTGGGGAGTAATAAACTTGGTAGTAGAGAAGGCCGTGTCATAGGGAGTCTACAAGCCGTGTCAGTCGAGATGACCATCTTTTTCCTCTTGCACTTATTTCTCATCATCATAGTATTGTTGGCTATGGTTGGTGAAGGAGCATATAATTGCAGTGTCTCCAGGTGTGGAAGACATGGCCCTATAATTCATTTTCCCTTCAGGCTTCACCACCAGCCAGAATATTGTGGCTATCCAGGCTTTGAGTTATCTTGTGACCTCAAAAACCGAACCATACTCATACTTCCCAATTCACTTACACTAATTGTTGGAGAAATTGATTATATGTCTCAGCGGATTTGGCTTTATGATCCTGAACGCTGTCTCATTCTCAAGCTATTGCACCTTAATTTATCAGCATCTCCTTTCTTCTTCACTGTTAAACCTTATCGTACACTACGTGATATTTCGATTTTCAAATGTTCTGGTCTACCAGCAGAATATCAGAACGAAGATTCAGCTTGTGCCTCTGACAAATCAATATTTGCTGTTTACTATTATTTGGATTCACTTCCCCCTACTACTTGCAAAAAGATTCATGAAATTCCGTTAATTCCCTACTGTACAATTGACAGTTTGATAAGTCTCAGTTGGCTTAAGCCAATCTGTAAATACTGTGAAGGTCTTGAAATGGATTGTGGCTTCAAGAACTATACCAAACAACTGACTACTCAGTGTTTCAACCGACCGTTCGCAACAAAAGGTATTAACTCATTAAAAAATTTACCTTTGTTTGATGCCATGATCATGTACTTCTCTTTTCCATAACAAAAGAATTGTTTTAATTCTGACAGGCGGCGTAAAGGAACCACTGATTGCAGGTATGTACTCTCTGAGTTTTGGTATAATATTTTCTCCATTACATACGTTTAATTGCTGAAAAGGAGATGTGTGGATGCCCGGGTGAGTAGGTGTGAGAGGTTGGATATGGCCAGGGATAGGGGTGGCAATTTCAGCCCATATTAATGAAATGAGTCCATTTTGCTCATATTTAAAAACTTGAATCACTCATATTTTAATTGGTTAAATATGAGATTCAAGCTATTTTAATAGTCTCTACAAATATGGTCAAAATGAATGAAATATGGGTTTTCATATTGACCCATAATAGATTACTTAGTTTTTACTTTCACCTAAAAAAAAAATAAAAATTAGGGGTAGGTTGGTGGAAGGTGTGTTGGGGGGTAATTTTTTTTTTTTTGAAAAAACAGATTTTTTTTTTGTTTTTGGAAAACAAAAAAAATTTAGGGGTAGGTTGGTGGAAGGTGTGGGGGGTGCCCGAGGGAGGGGGGTAAATTTTTTTTTTTTTTTGTTTATGGAAAACATGATAATTTAGGGGTCGGTTCGTGGAAGGTGGGGGGTACCCGGGGGAGGGTGTAAATTTTTTTTTTTTTGTTTTTGGAAAACAAAAAAAATTTAGGGGTAGGTTGGTGGAAGGTGGGGGAGGGAGTAATTTTTTTTTGAAAAATAGATTTTTTTAAAATGGGTTAGAACCATTTTATCCAAATCCATATTTACCCATATTTTATTTGGGTGGATTGTAATCCAAACCATTTTTGCTCAATCCATCCAAATCCGATCCAATCCAACCATTTGCCACTCCTAGATATAGCAAGGTCGAGGAGAGGCAAAGGTAGGCCAAAAAAGTTATGAGGGAGGTGATTAGACACAATATGACACATCTTCAGCTTATCGAGGACATGATCCTTAGATAAGGGTGGTATGGAGATCACAGATAAGGGCAGAAGGTTAGTAGGTACTCCCTCCGTCCCATTTTATGTGGCACCATTTCCTTTTTGGTCAGTCCCAAAAAAAATGTCACATTTCCTTATATGGTAAATATTTAAAGGTACAATTCCTTTTTTATCCTTGTTGATCCCACTTAATCTTAAAAATAATACTCCAATACATTTATGAGGAGAGAGAAAAGTGAGTCTACTTTTTAAAGGGTAATTTTGTAAACATTTCAAAGTCTTAATTTATTTCTTAAACTCCGTGCCCGGTCAAATGTTCCCACATAAAATGAGACGGAGGGAGTAGTTAAGAGTTGTCCTATTACTAGCTTATTCATGTATTTGGTTTGGTGGTAGTATAGAACATCGTGTCAGCTGTAGTATCAATGTAGTCTTTGACTTTTGGTATTTGATATCACTTCTGGTTTTGTGTTTAGGTGATTGCACTTTGTTGTTGTTGTCACGATTCCTTGCATATATGCGCCGCCCTGCTTGCTATTAGTTGTCATGTTTCTCCCTACTATCTTTTTCCTTTTATAACTACTATGATTTGTGTTGGAGTTCTTTGATTGAACTTCAACTCTATAAATAAAAAATAAAGGCAAGAAGAAGAAAATATTTTCTGGTGGAAAGATGATTTTTTAATTGAACTGAAATGGTGTTTAAATACAGAAAAAATAAACTAACTAAAGCCTATATCTAAGCCACTACTTTGCACATGATTGCATGATAAACAAACTCTTAAAAATAGCAACTTAACTCCTATAAAACAACAAATAACTTAAAATGCTGAAAATGGCTAAAAAGCTGGAGAAAATCCAGTAACTTCTATTGACTAATTACTGCAGTAACTGAGGCAATTAATCAACACTCCTCCTTGCTTCAGTTGCTGCAAATGCCAAGTCTTTCTCGGAGAAATTCGAATCTGCTCCTTGACAAGGCTTTGGTAAAAATATCCGCCAGTTAAAGATCTGTCTTGCAGTACTTTAACCCAACAGATCCTTCTTTCTGCATGTCTCTAAGAAAGAATAATTTGATATTGAAATGCTTGGTCTTTCCATGAAAAATTGGATTATTTGAGATAGCAATAGTCGCTTGATTATCCACAAACACTGTTGTGCAGTTTTTTTGCTTTAAATTCATATCAAGTAGCACTTTTCTACGCCATTAGGCTTGATTTGCAACAGCTGTTGCTGCTATGAATCCAGCTTCAGCCGTTGATTGTACAACAATCTCTTGCTTCTTAGAACACCAAGAAAATACTCCTGAACCAAGATTAAAACAATAACCAGAAGTACTTTTCATGTCATCGGAAGAGCCACCCCAATTACTATCAGAATACCCATGCAACACATATTTCTTATTCACATAGAACTTGATTCCAAAATTCAATGTTCCCTTAACATATCTTATCACCCTTTTAGCTGCTCTAAAATAAGTGTCAGTTGCACAATTACTGAATCTAGATAGAAGACTTACAACATAAAAAATATCGGGTCTAGTTGCAGTAAGATACATGAGACAACCAACCAAACTCCTGTAAAGAGTCTCATCCACTTTTTCAGCTTCATCATTCTTACTCAACTTCTCCTTTTGACACATTGGAGTAGCTCTCTCTTTGCAATTTTCCATTCTGAACTTTGTCAAAATGTCTTTTGCATACTTCTTTTGACATATGAACACTTTATTTTGCTCTTGCTTGATTTCCATCCCCCAAAAATACACCATTTCTCCCAAATCCGTCATCTCAAAAGTATGTTGCATATCTTCTTTAAATTTCTTGACAAGTTCATTATAACTTTCAGTAAACAGTAGATCATCTATATATAGTGAAATAACAATAAAATTAATATCATCACCTTTAATGTAGAGAGTAGCTTCACTAAGGCATTTTGTAAAGCCCAGTTGAACCAAATGTTCATCAATCCTACTGTACCAAGCTCTTAGTGCCTACTTAGTCCATACAAAGCCTTTTTGAGCTGATACACTTCATCTTCATACCCTTTGACTACAAATCCTTCAGTGTCAAGACCTGAACCTACACCCCGGACGTGACACGGCGTACAAGACTCCGAAGAGCCTCATACAAGCCTCAAAACATCCATAACATAAGAGCATAGAAAAAATAGTGCGGAATTTAAAACTTTTCTTTACAATCGAAGTATTTTCATAAAAACAAGCATAAGTCTTTTTGTACTTTGTCTCAAACCATTTACAACACTTTGAATAAAATTTTGGGACATAGCCCATACAAATGGTCTAAACATAAACTAAAAGACATAAGGGAAACAATGGGTTCGTCCTCGAAACTATGAGGACTCACTAAATCTTCAACTCCATGCTCCTTAGAAACCTATCTTCCAAGTATAGGACACCAAATCTCGAAACCCTACACTTTGGTAAAAAATAAAGAAATATGGGTTAGCACATTTAATGTACCAAGTATGATAGCGATGCAAAAATCATGCTTTAAAAAGGACATTTTGGTTAGAAACCATGCATCATGCCAATTTGAGAAAACATTATGAACATAAGTATAAGAGGCATAATATACAAGCATAATCATCATACAAGTCATTTCATCACATTAGAACTTTCACCTTAAGTAACCCTAAGCTATACTTATGCAATGTATGAAGATCGTCCCATACCACCATCCATACTAAGTACCACTTTGAGGCCACCAAAAGTGAACTTACCATTCTTCTTTTTCATCTTTAGACAATATTTATACATAAGGAACATAAACATTTCATAAGTCATGACAAGGAAAGTAACTCATAATACAATCCAAGTAAGCATACATCATTACATTAAGCATTTAAGTCAACATTCTTCATTAGCTTTATTAAGAGCACATTCACTCATTAGTCATTAAGGCATTATAGAACTCACCATAACCCTCTTAAAGCCCAATAGTGCAATGGATGAATTGCATCCCATACTACCACCCACATTTCATAGAACCTCTTGAGTAACCATAGTGCACATCTCACATGATGGGAATAAGCATTAACCGACATAGACCATGTGAGCTTAACATGAAATCCGGTGTCATAACCCCACACCGTAAAGAGGTGGTCTACTTGCCTAAGGTAGGACCAGTAACATTTTAGCTTAGGTGGATCCACTAGCTAATAACCTATGTGGGCACATAGTTATGAGATATAAAGATGTTCATTGGAACCCTAACCTAACATGGGGAGAGTTTCCATCTTACCATATCCACTCAATGCTTTGCCTCCATTCCCATAGAGTAGTTCATTTTCATTAACATTATTACACTTGAGAGGAATGCCATAGGCCTATCGACCCAAGGTACATTATTACACATGAAAGGAACGCCATAAGCCTATCGATTCATGGTACATTATTAAGATAGCTCATTGAACCCTCATGAAAGGAATGCCATAAGCCTATCGATTCAAGGTTCATTATTAACATTCATGGAAGGGTGCCATAAGCCTATCGATCCCAAAGTTCATTAACATCATTTATGGAAGGGTGCCATAAGCCTACTGATCCCAAGGTTTATTATTAACATGCATAGAAGAGTGTCATTAGCCTACCGATCCAAGATACTTCATTAGAATATGTTATAGACTCATCATGCAAGGGCTATCAACATTAGGTCTACCGATTCATGTTCATTAAGTCAAGACACATTCATAACACAAGAAGATGATGCCTAGGCCTACTAATTCAAGATATAAAATTACAAAGAAGAAACCCTTCACATTCTATCATCATCATTCATGAGTGTTAATTGAGAATATGCTTTCAATAATAACACAATTACATTCTAAACATGTTCATAATACTTTCATTGAGATCACACACATATACTTCACATCATAATCATACATAAATCCTTCATGAAATTTCCCTCCAAGGCTATGAATCAATCTCAACCCAAACATATAGAATACGACATTAGATATGGCAAATAACATGATTCAATATAGACATAAACAATTCAACATACTTTCATAATCAATCAACCCAAATAACAAACTTCCAATTTAGTATTTTGGGGGTAACATGGGTTCATAGGGAAATTCCATCTTAATTCATCATTAATTCAACAATCCATTCATAGTTCATCACATATAAACCATTGAAAATGTTTTGGAATTGAACCCATGCTTAGAATGAAACCCTAAGTTTTTGGGGGATTTTAGAAACTTGAAATCATCTTTTGAAAGGGCTCCTTGAATGAAACTTAATCAAGAATGAAGACTACCATACCTTTATGGAAGAAACTCCACGAAAATTGAGTGAGAATGGTGAGATCTTGAGCTTGAATCCTTCTTCTCCAATGGTGGTTTCTAGAGAGAGAATATTTGGAGAGGTAGTTTCTAATTTTTGAGTGTTTGGGAATAATGAATTGTAAAAGGTGTTTTAATACTTTTAAAAGCCTTAAAATACTTTAATTAATCAGTAATAACTGTTCCCTAACTTAACTAACCTTAAAAGGAATTTACCACCTTGCCCTTACCTTGGCCGAAACTTGACAGCAAACCAGCGGTGACTTACGACCTAGACCCACGGAAGCCGTCCAAGGGGTATGGATGGACCTATGGGGAGTAGGTCCCATCCGTAGCTCCCAAAATTTTGATAGCTTTTGGTATTTGAGGAAGCCTTGGGGTTAGGCTTTAGGGTCCTTCTCAAGGAACCTTGGTTGGTCCTTGAGGGTCGTACCTTGACGTTTAACCCCTAAACCCCTCAACCTAAACTCGGGAACTCATTTCACCACTTCAAACCCCATATCAAACTCAATCACACACTCGTTAGTCTCTAGTTTCACTTACTAGTTTTTTGGGTCGTTACATTATCTCCCCCTTAGGAACATTCGTCCTCGAATGACACTTTAAATACTTTAGGGAAATAAAGACTCAAGACTAGTAGCCCATCATGTATGAAACATCATAATCAATGCACAAAACTAGGAGAAAACATCAACTCCATCTCAAACATACTCCATGCAACACAATAAAGTATGAACTACATCTACAAACTCATTATGCATGAAAACTTCAACAATTGTCATTTCATTGGAGGAATTACCTTCTCCAACTTAAATCATGCTCATCATAACATCATTAGGCACATTATGCAATTACTCTCAAAAGCATATTTAGGCATGTTCAACAATTCACCTCATGAAGCATATAAGCAACTCATACTAAATACACATCAACATTAGGGACATAAATCATAAAACTCATTTTTCTCATTTAAACATGAATTCATCAAGAACATGCATAACATAGGGAGACCATGGAAAACACATAATCACACATGACTCCAAAACATGAAACAAGCTACAAGGAACTCTTGGTCTCGAGCTTGAATAGGAATAGAAGAAAAGAGATAAGGATATCGAAACTCTCAACAACTTTACTATGCAACATACCATCTCCCCCTTGGGAGTAAACCCATACTAAGGCTAACATGAAAATAACATAGGGACCTTAACAAGATATTCACAACCATAAGAAACTATCAACATACTGGTTTCTTCATTCGGAAGAGCTCCTTTGTCAACTCTAGTAGCATCATTTACTAAAACCCTTACTAGGACACCACTTCTCATCAATTTTCATGGATGGAACTTCTTTACCATTCTATTTCTTAACTTTCCAGTTTAAGATCCCAACCGGTACTTCTAAACTAGGAAGGTCCTCATCAGGCAACTATTGCTCACAAACAACCTTACCAACACCACTCAAGGTCTCATAAAAGTCTACCAAACCGGGTCTAAACTTCTTCAAACTCACTACATCTCTTAAGGTGAGAATTTCAAGCAAACCTAACTCATGAACATTAGGGATACTCAACAACCTTGCTATCTAAGCTCATTATCTTCCCCCCCTTGGGAACAAACCTATACAAACTCTTTACAACATCATTTCTTTTCAATTCTAAGGTCGGAGCAAATCATCACTAAACCTTCCTACTCATCCCACAAGATGATTCTAAACCAAGGTGAATTACACTTCTACCCTTCTTAGAGGAGTCTACTCACTTCACACATCTAGCTATTTCCAAAACACCTTATTCACCCTAAATCTTTCAACAAAGCACATAACCATAAAACAACCCATTCATACTAAAGATAACATCACAATCTATCATACCAAGATTTATCTAGTCACATAGCCACAATTGGCATCACTACAAACCTTTTTCTACCTCGATCCTTGTAGCATGATCCCTTCAAGTGGTCATATCCTAAAGACCATCGGATAAGGAATAAGAGAGAGACCTTATAGAGTTAAACTCTATGGCACGACTTGAAGAATGAAGAAGTGAGATTTTCCTAACACCCAATAGCCTCCTATTCATAAATGTGGCGCGCTTCACACTATGAACAAGACTCTACTAAATGTGGTTTGAGACATCCTAAAACCATCCCAAAATCTTGTGCTCTAATACCATGTTTGTCACGACCCAAGTCTACACCCCAAACGTGAAACAGAGTACAAGACTCCGAAGAGCCTCATACAAGCCTCATAACATCTATAACATAAGAGCATAGGAAAAATAGTGCGGAATTTAAAACTTTTCTTTACAATCGAAGTCATTTTCATAAAAGCAAGTGGAAGTCTTTCTATACTTTGTCTTAAACCATCTACAACACTTTGAATAAAACTTTGGGACATAGCCCATACAAAATCTCTAAACATAAACTAAAAGACATAAGGGAAATAGTGGGTTCGTCCTCGAAATTATGATGACTCACCAAATCTTCAACTCCATGCTCCTTAGAAACCTATCTTCCAAGTATAGGACATCAAATCTCGAAACCCTACACTTTGGTAAAAAATGAAGAAATATGGGTTAGCACATTTAATGTACTAAGTATGATAGCGATGCAAAAATCATGCTTTAAAAAGGACATTTTGGTTAGAAACCATGCATCATGCCAATTTGAGAAACCATCATGAACATAAGTATAAGAGGCATAATATACAAGCATAATCATTATACAAGTCATTTCATCACATTAGAACTTTCACCTTAAGTAACCCTAAGCTATATTTGTACAATGTATGAATAACGTCTCATACCACTATCCATACTAAGTACCACTTTGAAGCCAACCAAAGTGAACTTACCATTCTCCATTTTCATCTTTAGACAATTCTCATACATAAGGAACATAAATATTTCATAAGTCATGACAAGGAAAGTAACTCATAATACAATCCAAGTAAGCATGCATCATTACATTAAGCATTTAAGTCAACATTTTTCATTAGCTTTATTAAGTGCACATTCACTCATTAGTCATTAAGACATTATAGAACTCACCATAGCCCTCTCAAAGCCTACTCGTGCAATGCATGAATGGCATCCCATACTATCACCCACGCTTCATAAAACCTCTTGAGTAACCATAGTGCACATCTCACATGATGGGAATAAGCATTAACTGACATAGACCATGTGAGCTTAACATGGAATCCGATGTCATAACCCTACACCGTAAAGAGGTGGTCTACTTGCCTAAGGTAGGACCAGTAACATTTTAGCTTAGGTGGATCCACTAGCTAATAACCTGTGTAGGCACATAGTTATGGGATAAGAAGATGTTCATTGGAACCCTAACCTAACATGGGGAGAGTTTCCATCTTACCATATCCACTCGGTGCTTAGCCTCCATTCCCGTAAAGTAGTTCATTTTCATTAACATTATTACACTTGAAAGAAATGTCATAGGCCTATCGACCCAAGGTACATTATTACACATGAAAGGAATGACATAAGCCTATCGATTCATGGTACATTATTAAGATAGCTCATTAAACCCTCATGAAAGGAATACCACAAGTCTATCTATTCAAGGTTCATCATTAACATTCATGGAAGGGTGCCATAAGCCTACCGATCCCAAAATTCATTAATATCATTTATGGAAGGGTTCCATAAGCCTACTGTTGCTCCCCAGTATACACACAAGTCTACGCGGTCGCGCAAGTAATATAGTGGCTCTTAAGAGAACCAGATTATCGAACCCAAAAGACTTGTCAATTAACTATTTTTATTAAATTATACCGATCTAATTATTTATTTAAGAGAGCCAAAAGAGAAGAATGCAAGAACAAAATAATAAAAATTACTTACAATAGTTGGAAAATCCCAAGGCTGCAGCATGTATTGGATTTCATGTATCATATTTTTGGCTTAGAACTAATTTTAGTTGTCAAGTTACTGGTTTATAGAGTTGATAGTATGGTCTGGGTGGTTCGCCTCTCGCCGCCTACCCCAGTCAGCCATCTAACTACATCGTTGAGCGGGGATAGATAAACTAACTGACGAGCATTTATATTTCATCCTATTTCTTAACCAAGCAAGGTGTTCGTCTGGGCGTCACTCCTGAACACTAATCACCTCAATCTAATGGGTGGACCGAGATCTCTATATTCTCTGGTCTATCTAATCCCTCCTCGTTCGATTTTAAGATTAGACACTAGATTTATTTTATGGTGATCAAGCACAAAATACTAAAACAAGAATATAAAAGTAACTTATAATGACAACCAAGAATTAATTCAAAAACCTTAAATAATCAACATTGAATCCGTTGCTACAGCCCCAGAACAAGAGCTTTAGTTACTAATGTCTAGGAAAACAAGAAGAAGAAAAGAACCCTAAAAAGTATTGACGACTTTTCTCTTCAAAAGTGCCTCCTCCTTACTCTATATTATTTTTTTATGGACTATTTATAGATATAGAAAACCCTAAATAAAATAATTGAGTCCAAAACAAATTAGGAATTCAAAACCATAAAGGAGTTGAATTCCTTTTTATTTTCGGTGTGAACCAGTGCTCCACCGCCTTCAACATGTTGTTGCGGCTCTTCAGTTACTGTCACGTGGAATTTTCCAATTCTACTTCAACCTAACATATATATTATTTTATAAAGTTTAATCCATTAAGTTGTCTGCTTGATTTCCTTCTTCAACTATCCATATTTAATTTATTTTAGCTCCAAACTTCTTCAACTTTACACCAATTTACTCCTACAAATAAAATATACTATTTAGCACAATTCATAAAATCCATGCTCAAAAAGGACAAATATAAATAATAAATGTGAGGCAAATAATGATTAAAATATATATTTTTGGCACATCACCTACCGATCCCAAGGTCATTATTAACATGCATAGAAGGGTGCCATTAGCCTGCCGATCCAAGATACATCATTAGAATATGTTATAGACTCATCATGCAAGGGCTACCAACATTAGGTCTACTGATTCATGTTCTAAGTCAAGACACATTCATAACACAAGAAGAGGATGCCTAGGCCTACCAATTCAAGATGTAACATTACATAGAAGAAACCCTTCACATTCTATCATCATCATTCATGAGTGTTAATTGAGAATACGCTTTCAATAATAACACAATTACATTCTAAACATGCTCATAATACTTTCATTGAGATCACACACATATACTTCACATCATAATCATACATAAATCTTTCATGAAATTTCCCTCCAAGGCTATGAATCAATTTCAACCCAAACATATAGAATACTACATTAGATTAGGGAAATAACATGATTCAATAACTAATTCAATATAGACATAAACAATTCAACATACTTTCATAATAAATCAACCCAAGTAACAAACTTCCAATTTAGTAGTTTGGGGGTAACATGAGTTCTCCATCACATATAAACCTTTGAAAACGTTTTGGAATTGAACCCATGCTTAAAATGAAACCCTAGGTTTTTAGGGAATTTTGGAAACTTGAAATCATCTTTTGAAAGGGCTCCTTGAATGAAACTTAATCAAGAATGAAAACTACCATACCTTTATGAAAGAAACTCCACGAAAATTGAGTGAGAATGGTGAGATCTTGAGCTTAAAAGCTTGAATCCTTCTTCTCCAATGATGGTTTATAGAGAGAGAATATTTGGAGAGGTAGTTTCTAATTTTTGAGTGTTTGGGAATAATGAATTGAAAATGGTGTTTTAATACTTTTAAATGCCTTAAAATACTTTAGTTAATCAATAATTATAGTCCCCTAACTTAACTAACCTTAAAAATAATTTACCACATTGCCCTTACCTTGGCCAAAACTTGACAGCAAACCAGTGGTGACTCACGACCTAGACCCACGGACCGTGAGTGGGGTGACTCCCCGTACTGCACGTTCGTGGTTTGGTCTGAGACTCCCCATTTGGGGTCTTGACCCACGGAAGCCATCCTAGGGGTGTGGATGGACCTACGGGGCGTAGGTCCCATCCGTAGCTCCCAAAATTTTGACAGTTTTTGCTCTTTGGGGCAGCCTTGGGGTTAGGCTTTAGGGTCCTCCTCAAGGAACCTTGGTTGGTCCTTGGGGGGTCGTACCTTGACGTTTAATCCCTCAACCTAAACTCGGGAACTCATTTCACAACTTCAAACCCCATATCAAACTCAATTACACACTCGTTAGACTCTAGTTTCACTTACTAGTTTTCCGGGTCGTTACATTCAGGTGCTCAACAAAAAATTTCTCCGCAAGAATGCAAATTTAACGTCCAACTGAAACACTTTCCAACCATTTTGTGCAGATATAGCCAACAATAATCTGATGGTTTCTAATCTAGCAACAGGAGCAAATGTATCAGAAAAATCAATACCAAAAATTTGAGCATACCCCTTTACAACTAGTCTGGGTTTGTGCTTATTGATAGAGCCATCTGCATTTAACTTGGTTCTGAAAATCCACTTCACTCCTATGACTTTCCTGTCTTCAGGTCTTTTTACAAGTTTCCATGTCTGATTCTTCTCAATCATGGCGAGTTCCTCCTTCATTGCAACTCTCCATTTTGGATCTTTCTCTGCTTCCCAAAAATTTGTTGGCTTAAGAACAACCACATTGCATCTCTGATAGATATCAGAGAGAGATCGTGTGCCTCTTACCGGGATATCATCCACCAATTCATCTTCTTTCAGCTGGAGCATTGTACTTTGATCTGGAATGAATGTTGGTTCTACTTCTTCCAGTTCCACTGTTCATCTTCCATGAAATACACATCTCTACTTATTAGGATTTTCCTTGTATGAGGTTGGAAAACCATGTAAGCCTTAGAAACAGTGTTGTAACCCACAAATATTCCAGCTTCCTCCTTTTTATCCAACTTATCTCGTTTAGCCTGTGGCACATAAGTAAAGCACAAGCATCCAAACACTTTGAGATTTTTGAAAAAAAAGTTTATAACCATACCAGACTTCAAATGACATCTTTCCTTCTAATGCTTTTGTTGGAACCATGTTGAGTAGAAAGACCGAAGTATGCACAGCTTTAGCCTAGTACTCTTTTGGCAGACATTTCTCGTACAACAAACATCTAGCCATCTCCATTATGGTACGGTTCTTCCTCTCACTAACTCTATTTTGTTCTGGAGTGTATGGAGAAGTGAGTTGGTGTTCAATCCCAGTTGCTTCACAAAATATATTGAACTGATCAGATGTGTACTCCTTGCCATTATCTGACCTTAAAGATTGAATCTTACAGCCACTTTGAGTTTCAATCCACTGCTTGAATTTCCAGAAGATAGCGGCGACCTCTGACTTGAACCTGAGAAAGTAAATCCAATACATTCTCGTATAGTCATCAATGAAAACTATATAATACTTACTCCCTTTGAGTGACAGAGTTCTTTGAGGACCAGCCAGATCTGTGTGGATTAACTTTAGTTTTTCAGTAGCTCTCCAAGTTGCTTTGTTGAATGGAAGCCTTGTTTGCTTGCCAAATCGACAAGTTTTGCAATCTGGTATTTCAGCTTCAAGGTTAGGCAGCCCTCGAACTAGATTTTTCTTCTGTAGGTTCCTTACAGCATCATGATTGAAATGTCCAAGCCTTTTGTGCCAAACTTCTGCATTGATCTTAGTTGCAAAATAAGCTTTTTGCTCATGCACTAAACGATCCAGTGTAAAGCTCTTTCCCTTCATCATTACTTTCAATAATTTTTTGTCATCTTCATCCTTGATTTGACAATAATTGATTTCAAAGAGAAGTTTGAAACCATTCTCAAGCATCTGGCCAACACTTAACAGACTATGACTTATATTAGGTACAAAATACACGTCTTTGATTAGTTTTGTACCTGAAGTGATCTTAATTTCCACAGTACCTTTGCCTTTAGCAGAAATATACTCTCTATTGCCAACTTGTACTTTGGAAATTACTGAAGTATCCAACTCCTTGAACAGTTCACGATCAAACGTCATGTGGTTTGTGCAACCACTGTCAATAAGCCACTTGTCACTTGAGCTGCTAGTTGCAAAACAGGTTGCTACAAAGAGTAGCTCTTCATCTTCCTGATTAGCTACCTGTGCAACATTATTTTGTTGAGTGTTGGTTTTGCAAATATTTTGATGATGTCCCATCTTCTGACATTTCTCACACTGCTGGTCTGGCCTTCTCCAGCATTTGAATGGTGGATGACCCTTCTTTCCACAATGCTTGCAAAGAAGAAAATCATGTCTTGTTCCCCTATTAACCCGAGGAGAATGAGAATCCACTTCTTCTTTCCTTTGTCTCCCTGGTTTGATTGAACTTTTGCAGGTAGTGCACCCTCAACAGATCCTTCTGACCTCATAAGTCTTCTCTGTTAATAGTTCTGCCAAACTGATTGTTGACAGATCCTTAGAATTTTCCAGTGAGGAAATAGTTGCTTCAAACCTTTCGGGAACTGTTACAAGAATTTTTTGAACCAATCTAGAATCAGGAAATTGAGAGCCAAGTAATCTTACACTGTTGGCAATGTTGAGTAATCTATCAGAATACTCTTTGACAGTCTCTGAATCCTTCATCTTCTGAAGTTCAAATTCTCTTATGAGGTTGAGAATACACATTCCTTTTATCCGTTCATCTCCTTCATATTGTTTCTTTAGAAAATTCAAGATCTCAAATGATAATTTCATTGTCATAATTCTGACAAAAATTTCAGACGAGACTGCATCAAATAACATAGCTCTAGCCTTTGATTTTCTTGTTTTCTTCTCCTTGTGATTCCTTATCTGCGCCATGGTTGGATTTACATCCAAGGGAGGACCTTCGTAGTCCTCCTCAACAGCTTCCCACATATCATTTGCCTCCATATGTGCCTCCATTCTTGCTGCCCAGACATGATAGCCTTCACCTTTGAAGACAGGTGGAGCTAGTGCAGTGAAAGGAGTTTCTGAATCCATATCAGAGAAAAAAAAAAGGAATAAGGAAAATAAGTTTCCCTTAATTACAGGTCCCTCAAGAAGAATGCTCTGATACCACTTTTGTTAGAGTTCTTTGATTGAACTTCAACTCTATAAACAAAAACTAACGGCAAGAAGAAGAGAAAAAAAATATTTTCTGGTGGAAAGATGAGTTTTTAATTGAACTGAAATGGTGTTTAAATACAGAAAAAATAAACTAACTAAAGCCTATATCTAAGCCACTACTTTGCACATGATTGCATGATAAACAAACTCTTAAAAATAGCAACTTAACTCCTATAAAACAACAACTAACTTAAAATGCTGAAAATGGCTAAAAAGCTGGAGAAAATCCAGCAACTTCTATTGACTAATTACTGCAGTAACTGAGGCAATTAATCAACAATTTGCTTGAGCCAATGGTCTTTCCCAAAACAGCCTCTCTACCTCAGGGAGGTAGTCACAAGGACTGCTACACTCTACCCTCCTAGACACCACTTTGTGGGATTTCACTGGTTATAATGTTGTTGTTGTACATACTTTTAATTGCCTTATGGATAATTTGTGAGATCACATGTTCCAGGTGGAGTTATAGGTGTCATTCTTTTTGGAATTATTATGATGGCATTCTATGAGTGTTATAGCTCAAGCAAAATTGAAAGAGAGAATCAAGCCAGAGTTGAAAAGTTTTTGGAAGACTATAGAGCTCGCAGACCGACTAGATATACTTATGCAGATATTAAGAAGATAACAAATCTGTTTCAGGAAATATTGGGAGAGGGAGCTTACGGGATCGTTTATAAAGGAACACTTTCGAATGAAACTCATGTTGCTGTAAAAGTTCTCAATGATTCCGAAGGAAATGGGGAAGAATTTATTAATGAAGTTGCAGCAATGGGGAAAATCCATCATGTTAATGTGGTTCGCCTAGTTGGCTTTTGTGCTGATAGAGTTAGAAGAGCTCTAGTGTTTGAATACTTGCCAAATCAGTCACTTGACAAGCTCATTTTTCCGAAAAGTTTCAAAGATAATATCACCCTTACTTGGAAGAAGCTTCATGATATTGCTATGGGAATAGCAAAAGGGCTAGAGTATCTTCATCAAGGATGTGACCAACAAATCTTTCATTTCGATATCAAGCCTCAAAATATTCTGTTAGACAATAACTTGAACCCAAAGATCTCTGATTTTGGTCTTGCCAAGTTATGCTCTAAAGAGAAAAGTGTTGTCACTATGACTGAAGCTAGAGGAACCATGGGTTATATTGCACCAGAAGTGTTGTCAAGCAATTTTGGAAAAGCGTCTCATAAATCTGATGTTTATAGCTTTGGAATGCTGCTTCTTGAAATGGTTGGAGGGAGGAAGAATTTTGATGCAAAGGCGGATACTAGCCAAATGAACTTCCCCGAGTGGATTCATCAGCGACTGAATCAAGGAGAAGAGTTGAAAATCAGGATTGAGGAAGATGATGATGTTATAATTGTAAGGAAATTGGCTGTTATAGGACTTTGGTGCATCCAATGGAATGCGATAGATCGGCCATCCATCAAAGTTGTTACTCAAATGCTAGAAGGAGATGGGAGCAACCTAACTGTTCCTTCTCCTTTTACAACAAGAAACACCACCCGTGTAGGTCCTTCTACGCAAGAGTTGACGATAATCTCAGAACTAGAATGAATGGAAGCCTTAATTACAGATCAACTCCTTCATCTAAAGTTGTAATGTCAGAGTCAATACAAGTGGAAGTCTGAATTTTGGTATTTTCATTAGATATGTGTTAAGTCATTATGTTTAGCTGCTACTTTCACAACTGTCATGATTCTAATACCAACACTCTCACAAAAGTTATTACATATGCAACACCCTTTAGTATAATATAATACAATGTTTGATTAGCCGCACAATAAAAATGATCTCCGCCATAACTAATAATATAATTACCTTAGAATTTACCACATTCAGTCATGTCAGAGAATTTGCAAAAGTATCTACAGAATGAATGATCTTACAATTTTTGTGCAGAAAGTATCAGATACAATTCATAGATATACCTGAATTGGCACCACCGGTGTGTAGTCTAGGGAACCTTTGCTCTAGCAGTTACAAGTTTCTAGTCATCAACTGACCAATTGCGTACAGACAAATCAATTGTACCTATCCTTTTAGAGTCATTGCAAAATTGAGCCCCGAAGTAACGTTTTGGACGATGTTGTTACGTGTAAGGAGAGGCCTCCTATACCATTGTAAACATGGCTATATGTTGGAAAGGTAGCAACTGAACAAATAGAATTAATATGCACAACAGGGGATTTGCTGTTAGTCAAAGCAACAACATACCCAGATTACCTTAGAGCATATGAAAAATTTAAAATATTAAACTAATCTATTTCTAACTCTCTTTAAAAAGAAATTATCCATGATTATGTGTTATACTTGAGATATTTGCAGCCACTTACACCTTATATTTACAGAAAAATATAGAATTTTGACCATAGTACTAAATACATGTCTTGCATTCATTTGCTTGGTGTAAATACAAGGTAAGAGTAAATTTTTTCCCAATGACCATTTTGGTCAGCGAGTCGACTCATTTCATTAATTTATCTAAAAACACAGCATATATCCTAAGAACTCCCCAAACAAGACTTCTTGCCATTCCTAGTTATTATCTTATATACAAAACATCACAAAAGCAACACGAAAGATTGCCAATTGAGAAAAATGCAGCTTTAACTTCTTTCTCCAGCTTCTGCTTCACTGTCCAGTTTTTCCTCTTCTCCAGATTTGTGTCACAAACTCAGAAAACATTCAAGAATCACCAAGTTACGCGTGAAATATTTAACGTCTTTTCTTTCTTGCCTTGGTTGTCATTTACATTGGCTGGTGGAAAGCAGATGGATGTCATCTTCTCTCAGGTTACCAGAACTTGCAAAGGCCTTTGAGTCCTACAAATCACCTTTCACATCACTCTAAAATTTGGACCAACTCTGAATCGATCAATCAAATGGGAAAACACCTTTCCTCTTTCGCTTTCTCTCCATCCTGCTCCCGTGGCTTCCCTTCCGGATTTATTTCATGCCGAACATGTCTCAATATGGTATGCATCTCATTAGAATCTGAATAGGTAGAAAGCTTCCATAGTTGCATCTCACTTCCTTTAGCATGCCACAGAGAGTAATTGAATAAAATATATCCACACCAAACCAAGTATATATGAAGAGAGAGGGACATGAACAAAATTAACTTACAGTTGAAACTACTGCCAGAAGAGCAAGCGACATTTTCGGAATTTCATTTTGGGCTTCAGTTTGAATGCTTGACCTCAGATTGAGAAAAGCCAGTCTACAATCATGTGAATTTCACGCTACGATGTATGTGCCATCCTATATGTTGCAGTGAAGCAGGAGAATGACTTCTTGAATACAGATAGAACATTTTAAAGACTCAAATCTTATATTGCACATACATCATTGATTGTGAATTTGTCTGACAACTTCAAGGATGGCAACAGCCATTTGGATAAATAGATGGGCTGCTTTTGATATTTACTATCATCTGCAGAATAATGAGAAAGCCAATTTTTTTTATTCATGATAAGAGCAAGAAATGGTCTTGGCCTAAATGATTTTGAGCCATACCTCGGCGCACAAGTATTCTGTGTGAAACAAAGGACTGCAACAACCAGAAAGGATTATTAAGGTTAATAAACCCCTTAAAAGTCCAATGTTCAACTGAAGAAAAACAGTTATATAAATGTGGTTTTCCTGTCAAATCTCCCACATTCATTTATACATAGATTGGGTGTCGTTCGTAGAAAACCATATATTTTTGTAGGTTTTCTACTTTTTGGTATACTTCTTGTCTACAGGTGTGCCTCATTATGCTCATATTGTTAATAAAACTGTAACTTCAAAAAAAAAACAAAATGAAACTGGGAGTCTTGTCAGAGGCTGCAACCGCAAGACATATGGGGGGAGGTCATAAGCTCTATACAGTAAAATCGATTTTGACAAAATGAAAAAGCATCTATTTATGGAGTACTAATTTCAAAAGTTCACGAGTCCTGATGTTTAAGGTCAAAACATAAAAGGGAAAATACACCAAGTACTCAGACGTTCGTCAACAAGAGAAATACACATGTTTTTTTTTTTATGACAAGGGAAACCTGCAGCCGTTACCATTTGAATGCGTGCGCACATGGTAAAAACCCCACTCCTATGCAATAGCTTGCAAACCACACATGAGAGAAATACACGTTTTCCACGTTTAGTTTTTGTAAAAGCATTTCATAAACAAAAACTTTGCCAGCATAAAAAGTCTCAATGTCCGACTTCATCCGGAAAGCCACAATACATTAATTATCAAACTAAATTGCCGCTCCCTGAATCAACATACCATGTATTATCATTTGTTTTGATATTCAACCAGAGAGGTGTTATGAAAATTTGCCACTACTCCTATATGGCTATAGTGCCTCTCAGTTACCTATTTCACATCTATACATCACAGTCCACACTTTATTCATACCAGGAGAAAGGGAAGTTACTGACAATCTCATTCATAAATCATGTACGACTTTCCAAACATTCAAGGTCAATAGTGGAACATTTCCATCTCATTCGTAATAAATCATCACTTGCAAGAACCACCAATTTCGGCAGAAACTCCACCTTTCTTTGATTGTTTCAGTTTTAGTTTCTGGATTTGTTCCTTTAGCACAACATTTTCATTATAATAGTCTTTCCACCCTACACTATATTTGTGAGATATTAACACGACACACATTAAGTGTTGTGAAGATCCCCACATTGTCCCTTTAAGGGATGAGCGGTCTCTTTAATATGGCTTGGGCAATCCTCACCTTGAGGTTGAGTTAGGCCCAAAATCCATTTTTTTACATGGTATTATCAGGACAGGACCTATTTCAATTCTCATTTCCAATGTTGGGCCCCATATTAAATTGTTCACGCACCAAATGTCCAGCCCTGGGCATGAGTGGTGTATGAAAAGTCCCACATCGTCCCTTTAAAGGATGGATGGTGGGAAATTCCAATTGCTGCTATATTCTTCTTTCACTCCCATTAGCATGCAAAATTTGTTTTTTAAAAAAAATATAAAAATAAAAATGTTCCTAGCAAATATTGAATCTAATATATATCGTCTATGTGAGTTTTTTATTTCCATTATGTTCTGTATTTTGCTAAATTGATTTTAGGTCCACATTCCCTTGCAACACTTCAATCATGATGGACTGATGGTTCGTCCTCCACTTTTCTCAGTTCATCTCCATTAACAAATCACTATAATTTAAAAGAAATAGTTCAGTGTAATTGAACAAGATGCCCAACAAACAATTTTTTAGCTATGAAAAGATATCTGTAAATCATCCCTAGAATTCCCTTCTCTGATATGGAGAAAGCAGATGCAAGAGAATCCTCTACTATAGAGTGAAGTGGCTGTACTAAAATTTAGTTACAATAATTGAACTCATGCATTCTTCGATTAGTTTTATGAAACACAATGGATACTTATTCTCATTACCTAAAGAAGAACAACACCAATAAAAAAAGAATACGCCGGCTATACTCAAAGTTTTCATATATATATCATGGTTACCTGCCATACTGAAGGCATATACTCCCGATACAGTTGAGCATTAGTACTACTCCTAATGGTCCTTGAGTCCAAGTTACTCTCAGTAGACAACTGCCCTGTACTCCTGTTTTGAATGGTTCCAAATTAGAAAATAATGAATGTGAAAAGAGCACTATTTGTACGATTAAGCAGCTTAAAATCATCAAGAAATGATCTTTGGAACAACTGAACAGTTCAAGGGTGTACAAGCTCGTAACCACTATTGATGATCAAACACATAAAGTCCCTGTACATGTTACATTACTTGTTTAGTTGAAAAATCAGTCAATCAGAACACAAACTGTCCAAAGCAATGAGCACAGAATATGGAATTAAACCAGGGCACATTTACAGACGGACAGCACATATTGAGCTTTAATTTTTCCACCACATTCTCTACACATGATACTTATCATATTTATCCGGTCATTTGTAACCAGATTTTAGTAATGTGCAATACAAGATTTATTTTGGACCAAGGTGTGACAGAATGTTGTAAATATTCTATTACCTAATATAGTCAGCAGTATCATAGGAGAAATCTGTAAGAATCATAGGAGAGATCTGTAGGATATTTTCTTACCTTTAGTATAGCTTCTTGCTAGTGTATATATACATGTAATGTTTTTATATATGAAATAAGGAGTTCTGTTGAATTACATGGTATCAGAGCCACTAGGGCTCAAGATCTTGATTCAGAAAAAAAATTGGAACTTTTCCTAGCATCTTGGGAAAAGGTTTCGACTTCTTGGGTTTGGCAGATTACATCTGCGCTTGCTGTCCCAGCATCGACTTCCGGGTTTGTATTTTTTCCTTTGCTTCTGTGACTGCTTTGGTCAGTTCTAGTGTCGATCTATTGCTCTTATCGACTAGTTTGGTGGCAGATTTTTTGATCCTTTGTTCTTCTTGATCAATTTCTTGGCTAAACGTTAGTTAAAATGGCTGAGGATAAATCTGCCGTGACTGAAATTGTTCCAGCATTATCCAAAATTACAGATTCTAAATTAAATGGGTCTAATTATTTAGATTGGAGTAGAAAAATCAGGATCTATTTGCGTAGTGTTGAAAAAGATGATCATCTTATACAAGATCCTCCAACCGATGATGCTAAAAAGGCTTGGCTTAGAGATGATGCTAGACTAATCTTGCAAATCATAAACTCTATTGATAACGAAGTGGTTGGTTTGGTTAATCACTGTGAGTTTGTGAAAGAATTAATGGATTATTTGGAGTATTTGTACTCTGGAAAAGGTAATTTATCTCGGATTTATGAAGTTTCTAAGGCTTTCTATCGTTCTGAGAAGGAAGCTAAGTCACTCACTATATACTTCATGGAGTTCAAGAAAACCTACGAGGAACTGAATGTACTTCTACCATTCAGTACTGATATCAAGGTGCAGCAAGCTCAGAGGGAACAAATGGCGATAATGAGCTTTTTAGCCGGGCTCCCCTCTGAGTTTGAGACTGCTAAATCACAGATTCTCTCCAGTTCTGAGATCACTTCTCTCAAAGATGTTTTCAGTCGGGTGTTGCGCACAGAGAGTACTCCAGCCAATCAACAGACTAATGTGCTTGTTGCAAAAGGAGGAGGAGGAAGAAATAATGCAGGGAGATGGAACAACAACAATGATGCAGGAAAATGGAACAATAACAAAGATGGAGAAAAATGGAATCATAACAAGATGCAGGGAAATGGAACCATAACAATGTTGCGGGAAGGTGGAACAATAACAACAATGCTGGGGTATGGATCAATAACAAAGAAGGAAACAATGATGCTGGGAGATGGAATAATGACAATACTTGTCGCTATTGTAAGGAACTCGGGCACATAAGGCGAAACTGTAAGAAATTACAGCTTCGCAACCAACAGACTCAGACTGCCGCTGTTGCTGCCACTTCGAGTTCACCCTCAACTGTTACAATCTCCGTTGATGAGTATGCTCGACTTACAAAGTATCAAGAATCAATGCCAGCCCCTGCCCTTAATGAGTCAGGTAACAAATGCCTCATTTCCTCCTCAAGCAACTGGATCATTGATTCGGGTGCCACAGATCACATGACAGGTAATCCCAATTTTTTTTCTAAATTTCGGGCACATAAAGTACCATCCTCTGTTACCATAGCTGATGGGTCTAGTTATACCATTGAGGGATCTGGGACCGTTAATCCCACTTTATCTATTACTTTGTCATCTGTGCTAGGCTTACCTAGTCTTGCCTTTAATCTAATTTCTGTGAGTAAACTTACCAAAGAACTAAAATGTTTTGTCTCATTATATCCCGATCATTGCCTTTTTCAGGATCTTATGACGAAGCAGATTATTGGTAAAGGACATGTATCAGACGGTCTATACATTCTTGATGAATGGGCGCCTCCATCAGTTGCTTGCTCTAGTATCGTCTCGTCATTTGAAGCACATTGTCGTTTGGGACATCCTTCTCTTCCAGTTTTGAAGAAATTATGTCCTCAGTTTCATAATGTACCTTCAATAGACTGTGAGTCTTGTCATTTTGCAAAACACCATAGAAGCTCGTTAAGTCCTAGAAATAATAAGCGGGCTGATTTTGCTTTCGAATTAGTTCATTCAGATGTTTGGGGACCATGCCCTGTTGTGTCTAAAGTTGGGTTTAGATATTTTGTTACTTTTGTGGATGATTTTTCTCGAATGACATGGATTTACTTTATGAAAAATCGTTCTGAAGTGTTCTCCCATTTCTCAAATTTTTGTGCTGAGATTAAGACACAATTTAATGCTTCTGTACATATATTGAGGAGCGACAATGCTAAGGAATTCATGTCAGCATCATTTCAGAATTACATGAATCAATATGGTATCCTTCATCAATCTTCGTGTGTTGATACACCCTCTCAAAATGGAGTGGCTGAGAGGAAAAATAGACATTTGCTTGAGACAGCTCGTGCTTTGCTATTTCAAATGAAGGTACCTAAGCAATTTTGGGCGGATGCAGTATCCACAGCTAGCTTTCTAATTAATCGCATGCCATCCACAGTGCTTAATGGTGATATTCCCTATGGTGTTCTCTTTCCTAATAAGTCATTATTTCCATTAGAACCAAAGGTGTTTGGGAGTACTTGTTATGTTCGTGATGTGCGACCCCATATTACTAAACTAGATCCAAAGGCCTTGAAGTGTGTCTTTTTGGGATATTCTCGCTTACAGAAGGGTTATCGGTGCTACTCTCCAACCCTTAACAGATATATGGTGTCGATAGATGTGGTGTTCTCTGAAAGCATATCATTTTTTTCCTCTCTCGACACTTTTCTCACTCAGGGGCAGCAGGAAGAAGAAGAATGGCTCATTTATAGGACCACTCTATCAAGATCAGAACAGCATAAGGAAGTCCATGGTAGTGTTGAACAATCAATGGAAAATGTGTCTTCTGATATTCCTCTTGATCAAACAAAGCCGCCGATAGTTCAAGTTTATTCGAGGCGACAAGTGACCAATGATACATGTCATGCACCAACTCTCTCGTCATCAGATCCTCCTCCAATCAATCCCTCTCCAACAGAAAATCTTGACATTCACATTGCTCTTCCCAAAGGTAAGCATCAATGTCCATCAATATATTCCATTGCTAATTTTATCTTATATGACCACTTGTCTCCCGCATCCTGCTCTTTGATTGCTTCTCTAGATTCTATCTTTGTACCCAAAACAGTTCGAGAAGCTTTGAATCACCCTGGGTGGTATGATGCAATGCTCGATGAGATACATGCGTTAGATGACAATCACACTTGGAATTTAGTGGACTTACCAAAAGGGAAGAAGGCAGTGGGATGTAAATGGGTTTTTACAGTCAAAGTAAATCCTGATGGTTCTGTGGCTAGGCTTAAAGCCAGATTGGTTGCTAAGGGATATGCTCAGACGTATGGGGTGGATTATTCTGATACTTTTTCTCCGGTGGCAAAACTCACTTCCGTCCACTTGTTTATTTCTCTGGCTGCTTCTCAAAATTGGCCGCTACATCAGTTGGATATCAAGAATGCATTTCTTCATGGTGATCTCCAAGAAGAAGTGTATA
>JAJOOE010059223.1:0-24889 GCA_036250405.1 Solanum raphanifolium
AAAATACAACCACCTATCAATGATTTTATTTTCTGAAAAAAATATACGATTTGATTATATATAAGCTTCAATAATAACAAATTCATGAGTGTCAATTGTGAGCATTTAATTGTGTTGGTTTTCAACATATTGTGTGTAATTATTGATAACTAACCACAAAAACAATACAAGAAGAATCATGGAGTACAATCGCAATTAAATTTTCAATACCCAAATTGTCCTTTGAAATGTTTAACACTCTGTTATCTTGTTGTGTTCTGTTAGTAGGAGGACTAAAAACACACACATTACTTAATTGAAGGTTAAATACATTTAGTCAAATATCACAAGGATTAAAATAGAAATAATACAATAACACAGGGACTAAAATAATCATTTCCCCTTTGCAATATTTGTTTTACGTGATTTCATTATTATTATTTTTTTGTTGGATATTTTAGTGTCATTACTCACATATTTTGTGTTATTTTCTTAAGAAACACCTTAGATAGTTGTATTTTGGTAGGATTAAAGAAATATTTGAAGTACAAGTAAATTATATGTTTGTATGAATACTTTACCGGAAAAACCCGAAAATCCAAAAAACCCAAAAAAACCCGAGTTTTATTGGTTTGGTTTGGTTTATAGATTTAAAAATCCGACACAAATGGTTTGGTTTGATATTTAAAAAACCCGAACCAACCCGGTCATGTACACCCCTAAATATAAATATGAAACACCAAATGAGAAACAAGTTCAAAGCTCAAACCGAAATTTCTCACATGTTAAGAGTATAGTACTATTTTTTAAATTTTTTTTTAAAGCAAATATACCATCAGAATTCAGGCATCATGTCATAGTGACTTATTTTTTATTATAAGGCTTAGTAGGTCGAAAATCGTCAAACTTAGTCAATAGATTTCATTTAGAATTATGATTTGTTCCAATAGAACACTTGAATATATGATATAATGTTCCTATTAAACTGTGTGTATTTTCAAATATCCATTACGTAGGAGTAACCAAAGCATGCGTAAGCTGATTTAGAAATGAATTTTAATTATAAAAGAAAAGAAGATGGAATTATTTGTAGATTCCCCACCCTATAAAAGAAGCAAATGTACAAAATTGGGTATGGGTAAGTGGTATATGAAGAAAAAACTAGAATGGAGCTCACTACCCACACTTTATGTGTAATTTACAAAAGTGGAAGTAGCTATAAAAAGGACCAGGCGTGCACAACTGAATTTTAAACTCACATCTTCTTTGTGTCTTCTTCTGCAATTCCACAAGTCTACATAATGCCCATATATATGCAGGGGCGGAGCTAGGGTCTAGCCTGTTTGTTCAACTGAATTCAATAACTTTGGTTCGAATCTTATATTTGTGGCCTATGAGTTCGTTTGAATTCAGTAACTTTGTTTCAAATCTTATATCTGTCTTTAAAATTCATTGAATATGTACACATTATTGATTTAGAACTCAATAACTAGAAAATATTAGAATTAAAAATCCATAAGCTTCAAATTCTGGCTCGGCCGTAATATACTTTTGACAATTCAATTTCAACGCTCTAAAAGAATGTCACTAACATTTTTTTTTTCTCAATGTGAAGATATCAACTCTAGGAAAAAGATGTTTCTTGAATTTTTATAGCATCCAATTGCACTACTTTTGTTCTTAACTAGTTTGGCGTTTTATTAAGAAGGAGAAAGTCCACCTTTTCTTTTTCTTTTTTAAGATTTTGCCTATTTGACTTCAGAATTAAAGTTTTCCCTCTAAAACTAGAATGATTTGAGTTGGACTTTTGAAAGTGATATAATGTCTGTATGCATATATCGATTTCAGAGAAGTCAGAGGTATATATGAGATGCGGAGACGGATTTAGGATTTAAGTTTTTAGCGTTACAATTATTTACTGCTGCCTATAATTTGTTGCAATTTTAGAAGATTTTATACATAAATTCATGCTCCGCACTGAAAATATTGAATTCAAATGTGTTGCATCCACCTTTGATATAATGTGAATTTTGATTTTACAAATTTAGAAACAATAATTTTTTTAAATTATTATGAAAAGATCATGACATAATTACTAAATCACATCAGTTTGAAATTGGATGATATAAAAGCCTCTCTTAAAAAAAATTAATAGATCCATTAAAGAATAATATTTGAAATTTAAAGCTTAAACATTTCTTCTTCTTTTTTTATCTTAATTGATTTGACACAGCATGTTCTAGTTGAAAAGTTAAGGGTTCAAGTGATCAATTTTGTTCGATGTAATCCTCCTCTAGCTTGTGCACGGCTCGACTAATTTCATAAGATACCCACCACCACCTCCAACCAACACAGATATCAAATAATCCTATCTACCAAGGCTTAGACATATATCAAGAAATCACCTAATATTTTTAGGTCCACCGAAATTTGTACCTGTGCAGTATTAACCAACTTCATTAACCACTAGGTCATACTCTTGGGCATACACCAAGACTAACATAAGGAGAATGCTAACATGAAATTAGGATTCAACGCTTTTTGACATCTCAAGACAAGACAGAAGGCTTCACATTGTAATTAACCAAGTACAAGAACCTAGCTAGTCCAGTAATTCTTCAAAAAAGTCACTTATATGGTAAACAAACATCACTATTATCAGTTTACCAGCTTATATAGTAATGCATTTTATGCTTCCAGAGTTTATGACAAGATCTCATCTTATAATTCAGTCAAAGGAATTGTCTCTATGAAAATAAGTCAGTCAGATGCACTGTGTGAACACAAACCAACTCTGGAAAGAACAATTACCTTGAAGGAAACACTATCAGAAGGGAATTAAAAAGTGAGGCATATGGTTCTTATCAAACTATTAGAAGGAAAGTGTTTACAAGCAAATCCCACGAAACCTAGGACATTTATTCTACTAAAGTTACTACAAGAACATTTCGGTTTATTCATATGCTTAACTCTTTGCAAGTACAAACATGGTCCATCAGTTGTAAAAGGAAGGCACTAGTACTATATCCCTCCCTGTGTCTGTTTGCCCGTAAATGTGAAGCAGCATCAGCAGTCAACCTAGCCACGGCTTGAAAGCCTACAGAGTTTTAGCATATCAAATGAGCTAAGATCAAAAGAGCAGATACATAGTTGTAGATAGTGCCAACCATGTTTCAATACTTTATATTAACATATAGACAAACCATAAGCAAAACTCAGCAAGAAAGGTCTAAAAAACATTGTGGCGCAGTATTAATTTGGCTGGTATCAGCAGATCAGATGTGGTCACATTTGTTCTATGTCAAATACTCAAGTTTAAGGCTGAACTGTATCGTATTACAACATATTGGAGATCTTTCTTTATTCAGATAACAAATTCTCAAATTAGTCAACCTAGTGTAGCTAGAATGCAGGTTTCTTGAATGTACTTTCATATATCAATATGATCAATATATTGTTTTAACTAATATAAAATAACTAAACGTGGAATCAATCAATCAACTGTGCCTCAATCCCATATTAGTTGTGTGGGTGGGTAAGCTATATGAATCCTCTATTATCCATCCTGCTCTATTCTGATTTATTTCATAATGATGTTGAATAAATTGTCTTTTACTAAAAGATGTTACATCAAGATAATCATTTTGATTTATTACCACAATTGAAAAAGTTATCCAGTTTAGAGGGCAGTGATCAACTAAATTGTGACAGACACAAAGAGAAAGAAGGTCAACTAATATGGATAAAGGGATCAACAATCTTACAATAGTGTGAAGTAACAAAACTACCAAAAAGAAAATGCCATATTAGCAATTTCATGGTTTGCCCTTTCTAGCTTGATACACAGGTTGTGTTAGAAAGTAATTCTAGAAGGTAGGATTTGTTGCTGGAGTATAAAACCAAGAGAGGAAGGCCAACCATCAGACTCAACTTGGTAAGGTTTGTAGTGGCTGTAGGCTTAGCAACTTTTCCTAATAGACTACTTTAATGATGTACTAAATAAGCCCAAGATATTTAGTCACGAGGTACACAGTACCTGAAATGAGTTAAGTATGAATGTACCTCAAATAGTAGACTTCTACTTGTACGAAGAAACAGTTCAGCAAGATGAATTATAGGCCATATCTTTCAATAGAGACACAACATCAGCTGATGAACCAAGAAGGTATCTGGCAAGAGAGCAGTTTCTACCAACTGCACAAGAGAAGTAGTTATCAGCCTTGAGGTCAAGAACTGATGACCCTTCATGGACTGTCATTCTATCACGAAACAAGGACCACCAATTTGCATTTTCATTGCTGCCGGCTTTCTTGTCTATGGTTGAAGCCTGCTGGCCAACTTTGCAACTAGCTGGCCGATGCCCACTTTTACCAGCTGAATGATTTGAAGTACTTCTATTAAGATGGCTAGCTATCTTGGTTCTCATAGTTGGTGCTTGTACTTGAGAAAGGTCTGGGTCGAAAAATGAATAAATATCTTCATCCTGAAAGACAACAGTTTATTGCAAGCTAAGTGTCCATGAAGAAATTAACAACATAAGAAAGAAGACAAGAACCACGAGTGTACTTTAATGAATGAGTGATACATAACATTTTTTCATTAGCAACATTCAAAGATGGAGCAAAATGAAGCTACTAGCGGTGAGTTTTGGTGAGGCCCTTGAAAAAGCTTCTAGAGAAGCGGATGGAAATAATAAAAGTTAACCTGCAAAGTTGCCTAGAGTCCCAGGGAGAGGAAGATCCAGGACTACAAGACGGGTGTTATTAAAAACCATCACTCCGTCACTTAAATCGATGGGGCAACGCAAAGCAGGGGATTATCGCTTCATGGTGAAGCCATGGGCTTCATGGAAGTTTGCGCCTCAAATAATGATGCCCAAATGATCCCAACAAGCGTTCGGTTCTTTGAATCTCAAATTCAACAAGACTTGAGCAAGTGACCACCTTTCCCTCTGAAATAGAGGTATGACTTATCCAGTATTAACTAGGCTACTGATGAAACAGTGCTTGGAATCTTATAGAGAACCAAACTAATGATTTGACCTTTACCAAGTATCACCAATCACCTAACCTTAAGAAAATTGTTTTTTATTTCAAATGGAAGTACCAGGTGGCACTGATGCAGAATTTCTCTTGAAAGAACACAAAGCCAGAGCTAGGAAAGAACATTTTGCCTGATTTTATTGTAGATATCTCCATCTTTGAAACCTCAGATTTGAGAATCTATAATTGTCCCCATCCCGACGATTTTTCTTTTTCCATAAATTCCTTCATCTTTCTGTTGCATCAACCAGTAACAGTATTTCCATTTTGGAGCATCACTTCGGCTTTAAACTTTAGTTTAGGTATGCCTTCTTTTATACTCCTTAATTGTTCAAAAGATCCATCAAAGAAGATATTTAAGAGAAGACTGATTTCATAATAGTGTCTGAGACTTCAACAAACATCCGGAAACTGTGATGGTTGAAATGTGAATATGCAAGCAAAAATTTCCTCCGTTATTTGAAGCAGTATTTGAGATGAGCTTCAGAATTTCTTGCAAGTTTGGATGCAGCAAAGGACCTCATGAAACTATTGGGAAGCACTAAGCCTTTAGACCAAAATCAGGCCTCGGTAAGAAGGAGCGAGTTTCCTCTACCATACAACTTTAAACCAAACTAGTACGCACTCCCCATCCCATTTTCTAAGACCTGCCCTGACTTTTAAGCAGTTTAAGAGAAACATTTGAATGAGAGTTACTACAAGGGAGTTCAGTATATATGTCAACTACTAATTGGAAGATGTGAGAAGATATCAAGATGTTGCATCAAATACAAAGTAATAGTGAAGTAGAATTATAAAAAGAATACTCAAGTATTACTATGGTGGAAGCCAACATTTAAGAGGTTGTATATTTGTTGGATGAACTGAAATAGAACATAAGTAAAACAAAATAGGATTAAGTAATAATTAAACTGAATAACTACTACAATGTCCAGGTAGCTGTATAGAACTGAAGAAAACACATAAGCATGTTCATATTATTTTCTCGTTCTCAATTAGCAAAGTTCTGACCAAGCCATATAAAAGCAAGCATATTTATGTAAGAACATCTTCTTAAGATGGAATCTGGCACATAATCCAACCATATAAACCATGCCAAATTATATGGCACAAAGTTTTTAGGTCAAAGTGGATTTCCTATATTGCAATTTAACATCTCAAGTATTCAGGGCGCTAAAGCATATGCAGTTGGCCAAAAATTTCATCCACATAGATCATCTAACCGTAAATTCAGGATTAGTCCAAGATGAAATGAAAAACACACCTTTGCCAGAAAGTGCCCTATGCATAAAACATAATCAATTGGTGTCTTCACGTCATTGTTGTGCACTATTTCTCCCAAAATACGATCAATTGCTGCCCCCTGTACAAAAACAAGCTGCTTAAGAAAATAATCAACATACCGCAAAATGACATTCTAATTTCTAGGAACACCAGAACAGACCTTAGTAACACCAACTGCTCGAACCTCAACAGATCGACTACCCTGGACTACCTCTACAGAAGCATTTGAAATTGGGCCTGTCCACAGATGTTGCAAGAGATCTTTCGATTGAAGTTTTCCAAACTCAATATCTGCATGATCAGAACCCACTAACAGAATTAGAGACCGAAACCACAGATAAACATAAGGCTATTTAGTTGTTTGATTAAAGATGGACCTAAATTGGGTATGGAATTAATGACCTGTATATTTATAGTTCCAAACAAGTGAGGTCTCACGAAGCTCAAAATGGGAACGGGGGGTCCTCTCAGTGAAATACTCAAATACATGCTGAAACAAAGAAGATAAACTTTGATTTCAAAAACTTTACAAACTTGAGACAATTTTTCAAGTTTAAAAATACAGTGCTTCACCTTTACACTGTCAACCCAATCCATACTTAGATTTTCAGGCATCGTAGTCATCCAATTCCCCCCTGTTTGTCGCAAAAACATTCCATGTTCAGCAGCCAACCACATCCTATATTCTCCAAAATTCTGCAGAAGAAGTCAGTAAACAAACAAAAATGCTGATAGAAAGACAGTAACTTATGAAAGTAGGACACCTCATCAAGAACGTTTCGGTCACTTCCACTGAGGACAACTATTGTCGTCTTTGGGTCATTACAAAGCGTTCTTAGAGGTTCTTTTAAATCTGGATGCAACTTAAGCTCCATTTCTTTTAGTTGATCAATCCTTCTTCCCTGGGCATCCACTGGCTCTGTTAATGTGGCATTGAAACCCTAAATTACAGAAAATGACTGTCAAAACTAAGTATTTCCTATTCGGGAAACTGCAAAGTAGCTTATCACCTGTCTGGATCATATAGATATTCAATGTTTTTGGAACTATAACAAGGACAACCAAAGCACACAGTAAATGAGATAGATAGCTTAGAGCAAATAAAATACAGTAAGTTGGACATTTAGCTTGATTACTGCTCTCTGATACAGTCCTCCTCTTTCAACAGGCCCAAATAGACTATCTATAAATTAATAAGGGATATTACACATCACGCTAAAGTAGTGCATTTATTCCACTTTTAAATCAAAGGAATAGTAGAGATTAAGTGGATGCACTGAAGGAAAAATAACCTTTTTACTAACAAATTTCATGACAAAAGCTGGTTTCACTTTTCGTGTGTGACGAAGGCCAGAAGCAATTTTTGAAAGCAAAAGTGCGACTTTCAGAAAACAGAAACATCAGAACTACCTTGTACTCAGTTAATTGCATAGGTAGGTGAGATATGGTAACAGAGAAAGAAAATATAACATCGTACTGCAAAAACTCTTCAAATTCATAATTTTATGGAACAGCATCTTGTGTACCCTTACAGTAATAGTTTCCACAGACCACATAATCCTTTTGATATTACAAACATTTGATGGATATATAACAGCATAACAAACATTTGATGGACAAAATAACAGTATAATTTTATCAAGAGACATATTTTGACAAAAGCCAGCTCAGCACCTTATGTTAAAATATGTCTCAGGCACTAACAAGTAACAACAAACTCCATTCCCGCTTGGTTGGGATGCCCATAGTAGTAAAAAGGTATAAGATGAACGTGTGCAACAGTAATGAATAAATGACAGGATACAGAGACATCAGTTTCTAGTTAAAATATCTATCTGTTTAATCGTTCCATTTACTCCTTTGAAATTTATGAACTGAAAGCCAAACAAATGGTGTAAAAATGCAATCGAAATAACATCCAAGCAAAGCGAGCCCTAGAAATTGGCAGAGGAGCAGCTACAATAGCTTCAGCATGAGCTGCTGCCCATTTATGGAAGTATTTAATGGCAAAACGCATCGTTTTCAACCATTTTCTGCCTTTATGAATTTTCTTTCGATAGAATGTAGAATTTAGCAGCAGTGTCATACTGCTCAAATTTCCCGGTTGTTGATCCTTTTGAGTTGACACCAAATACTAAGACCATAAATAAAAGAACAAATTAAGATACTTTAATCACTGATTGAAATTACGATTTTACAGTAGTAAAGTGCAAATATACATTTTTTAAAATTTTAGTGAAGGGAAAAAGAATACCAATATAAGCAATCGATTATTTGATTGCAAGTAGCGCTCAATAGCCACTTCGGAGGGAAGTTGAGGTGGAATATGTCTAGTCCTCAGTTGAGCTTCAACAACTGTATCATTGAGTTCGCTACATAGAAAAAAATAATAGCATTAGATTGCACTAAAACTAAAGTTGGGTAAAAGTAGTTAAAAGAACATATGAGCAAACTGTTGTCTTCTGATCGCTTCTTGATATTCTTATTGATTAGACTTCAAAAAAAGTGTGTTGAAAACATAATTTAGTAAATAAAAGTGAGCTCTCTCTAATAGCTTAAGCTTTTAGATGAGATGGTCACACACTTCAACATGGTATCAGAGGCAAATATGCTAAGTTTGAGCACCATCTATTATTAAAAAAAATCATGTGCTTGGCTCATAACAAAAAATCAAGCCCACACATTAGGAGGCCGTGTTGGTTTAGTAAACAAAAGTGTGCTCCAACTTAAGCTTTTAGATGAGATGGTCACACACTTCAACACCGTGATAAGTACATAATATGGAAACTAAACAGGGATCCCTTGTTATCAAGAATATAAAGGTAAGGAGTCTAAATCATAAAAAGAGCTACTTCGATTCATTAAGGACATACCTTACAAAAGTTTCAGCCCATTCCTGAGATGTGTGAGTGGTGACATGCAAGAAGTTATGCTGATGTCGTTTTTCTCTTTCATTTGCAGACATTGTTAGAGCATAACCAATTGAAGACGCAAGTTCAGTAATGTTCCATGGGTTCACCAAAATAGCCCCAGCACCAAGAGACTGTGCTGCACCTGCAAACTGTAATTAAGAAAATATTATGGAACAATGTGCCGCTCAAATCATTTGCATAGCACGTTTACTGGTCCAGTAACAATCTTATAATTAGAAAACAATACTTTGAAGGAGAAAGAGTTTATTTAAGGAATATGTTGCAAGTTCCCTTCCTGAATCAAATTCCAACGGACTTCTGAATTCTAGCATTTAAAATAAACTTGCATAAATAAGTTGAAGTAGATATAAAAGCAACAAAATAGACTATCATATTTCCCTTTTAGCATGTTTAGGTATACTTATTATCAACACTAGACGGGCCTTTTGCAGTACTATCTCTGCATCTTCTTAGGCATAACATTAAGATTTCCATTGGAGCTACTTTGCTATTAAGACCATTGTTGGGAAGATGGACATAGTGACCAACTTAATCCAACATGAGACAAAAACATTTTGCAGTACTATCTCTGTATCTTCTTAGGCATAACATTAAGATTTCCATTGGAGCTACTTTTCTCCTAAGATCATTGTTGGAAAGATGGGCATAGTGACCAACTTAATCCCAAAACAAGTAAAATCAAATAAAGAGACTACACCATCATGCACTTCACCAAAGTGGGATTTTACCAACCGCTGTACCTTCCCTGCACGCTCAAAGCTGGACATAAATATGCCCTTTAACTTGGCCTCATTTCACATTTTTGCCCTCCAACTTTGGGTGTGCACAAGTAGGCACGAAAATAGCGTTTCATTTCTCATCATATTCCCTGTGGGATTCGATACTCAACCCCGTTGGGTTTTATATTTGACGATGACCACCTATGCTATTTCAGTTGGTGTAATTTGGGCATATCAACATGTCTGACCGAACATTAGGTAACCCAAGATCAAGGATGGGTTTTGCTTAGATTTGTGAGTTGAAAAAATAAACCTAAGACCTAAATTTGAAAAGCTAGCTCAAGTGGTATAATTAGGTCACATGCTTAACCGGTGTAGGATTCTGAAAATGTTACTAGTGAAATCATATTGCAAAGAAGAAGAAAGAGTTGTGTACCTCACTTAGAATTAGGACTCCTTTCTTGGATGCTTGGCAGGCCACAAATTCGTAACTGACAAGATTCATCCCATCTCTCAAGGATGTAACTAGAGCAACATCTAAAAATTTCCAAAACAAAGAAGAAGTGAGAAAAGGACTGAGGAGTAAATTGAGGAACAATTAGCACTTAAAACTTACAAATACTATAAAAAAAACATCATAAAATTGGTAGTATTAATTAAAATAGAATTAAAATGTTACAAAAAAACAATCATTATGTGCCACAAGCAAAAGATATACCAACTTGTCCTTTCTAGTTTATAAAGATAATTTTTCTTGGTGAGCCATCTAGTTTCTCTTTTGTCCTCTACATATGTGTTAGTGCAAGTAGTATCATACATGGACATAGTTTGTTCAAATGTTGAGCAGGCAAATCCCCAAGGATGTATTGATATTTTCCTTTTTTTCCCTCCTGTATGTCTGCCCTTACTCCATCACTATCAGAAGAACTCAACTATGTTTTTCACCTTCTTACCCTATTAAACTTATTACCAGTATAATGTATAGGGAGATAAGAGACAATATACTTGTAAAGGAACAAGAATAAGTACCAGTGACAGCATAAAGTGCGCATAGTGCAGGAAAATCAAGAGAACGATCCTGTCAGTATAGAGTTGAAAGGATTAGAATCTTCACAAGGTTACAGCAATCACTTGTAAAGCACAGCAGGAATGATGAGAATGAGTAGCGAAATAGGCAGAAATTAGAATAAGAAACATCAAACACCACTAGCTGGGATGTAGATAAAGGGATTAACGAACTGGTTCTTAAACTCAAAAATTCACCCTTCAGTTTATTTTAGTGTAAAGAGGAAGATCCTTGTTTCATAGATAGTTGGCTTGATTTTTGAGGCCATAGCATCACATGTAGTCAATGCTTCCGTAGCCTAACACCATCTTGGTGTACATCAATAAACTTCAGTTTACTTGACCCCAAAAACTATTTAAAAAATAAATAAAATATCCTCTAGAAAAAACAAAAATTTCTCATAGAAATCAACCATTACCCTTTCATTATCAAAATTGTTTTCTCTTGTTATCCGCCACTTCATCTAAACACCTCATGAGCTAGCATTTGGAGTAGAGTAAGGTCCAAGATCCATCTCTCAAAGTATTCAAGCAACAACAGTGAAATTAAAAACTTAATGTTGATATTGCCAATTGACCCAATTCCCTGACCACCAATCTCAGGCACTGGGCTATTAATTAAAGATTTATACACTTGGAGAAAAGTAATTGACAGACTCCGTCAATACAAAAAAAGCTTTCTTAGGAAAATGACACACTGAAAATCTATTCAGAGGATTTCTACTTCTAGCAGAATAGATTAAGAAAGACAAAGATTTTCCCAGTTCAAGAGCAATATATTTTCTAATTATAGTACTATTGAAACCAAAGAAAACACAGAAGAACCAAAGCTTCAGCATAATGGGCAATCATTTTGATTAAGATGTAACAAGTATTGAAAGAAAGCAAATGAGAATGCCATTCAAAGAAGATATGATTGATGGAACCCTTCAGGCAGAATGCTGCATCAGCAAAATAATTCAGCCTACTTTAATCTTTTTGATAAGTAAAGTAATGTCAAAATGTGGGGCTTTCCTTTGACATGCAGTAGTAAAAATTAGGAGTAATATTTTCTTCTTTGTTGCATCCATTTCAGAAATCAAGTAGGCAGTAACGACCTGATGCCTCAATGCAGCGGCAGATCTAGGGTTGCAAGAAGGAGGTTCATCTGAACCCCCTTTGCCGGAATATTACCCAGTATACATAGGGTCAAATTTGATTTCTTTGAGTATATATACCAGAATGAACCCTCTTGACACAACTCAAATGCTTGGCTCAGTGGTCAAGGGAGTTCAAAATTCCCCCAAGGTCGCAGGATCAATTCTCGATCTGCACTATATTTCCATCTTCTTGGTCACCGTAGTATATAATGATTGCCCGCCAATTATTTACTTTTTCTTTTTATATACTCTGTAAATTATAATTCAACTCAAAATCTTAATATTTCCTGCCTATCCTGACCTTAATTCCTTTATCAACCAGGCATTCTCAACAATGTCAATATGTTACACAAGTTAGATGACATTTGTCACAAAAGGGAAATTATCTTAGAAAGAACCTCTCACTCACATTTAACTTTTGACAAGGAACATGTAATTCAAAAAAATTATCTATGAGTTCTAATTCGTTGTTATTATATAGACAACTCATATTATCCTAAAACCGTAAGGTGTCTTTTCTTAGCTTCTTACTTACTTAACCAACCAACTTTAAATAGACATCTTCGATTCAGCAAAATACTTTGGACATCCCAAACGTAGATATGAATTTCAAATATATCACTTTATATCCTGCAGTTAGCTTTAGACTAGGTTTCGAAAGAGAGGACAATATTGTGAACTTTTTCTTCCTTATTTTGGGCATTCCCCACAAATTTAACAAACTTTAGGTGAAGGACACAGATATTGCTATAGATATTTATGGAAAGATCTAAGATTTCTAATGAAAATTTTGTGCTTTCATGCCTATGATATGAAAATTCCATTTTCTGAAGATGCAATCTTTACTCCCTCCTTTCCATTTTAAGTGATTTTCTAGCATTTTAAATGTGTTTCAAAATAAGTAATATTTAAGAAATCAAGGTATTCATTTCATTCCCAAAAGTACCCTTGTTTAAAAAACACAAGAAATTTTAAAAAGGGTCGATGGAGCAGGACATAAGTAGGAAGAAGTGTTAAAAGGGACATGACAAGGCGAATTAAAATTGGGCGGGTTAAGGTTAGTCTTGTCATTCGCCGCCCCGCCCCATTTATCATCCAGCAATCTTTTTTGTATTTGCTTTATATTTTGAACCCCCATGATAAAAATCTTATTCACTGCTTCAATGTAGCTAGCATTTGAAGCACGGAAACTATACTTAGAGGATTTGAAAAATGTAGCATTATTGGATAGAGCTTGTGAGTGTATTTATCAAGCAGAAAGCTGTAGCATTACAAGCTTCTTAACCTTTAACATACCAAACATTGTGTGCAATAATTTAGTTTAGTCCAATAAAGATTGCACGCAGAAAAGTTCACCAAGAGTTAAGTCTTGAAGGTAAGCAAATTCTTAGTTTTGTCCTTTACTTTAAATATGCACATTAACTATAATTTAGAAGAAGACAAATGAGTGTACTCGTAGCTACTCCTATATGCCAATAAATCTTTCTAATTATTTATCCTAAATAAACTACTTGAATGACTTATCACGAGTTAAACCGTATCCTTTTGCATCTGCTGCATTATTTAGTTCATCTTTAGTATAATCAATTTCTAAATTTCCCGTGAATGTCCACAGTCCTCATGCTCAAGGTTCAATTGAGTTTATATATTGAGGTAATGATTGCAAGAATGTTTGTTTTGTTTTTCCACCGAATGTCAGGTACCTGTTTAGGATCCAACAAATCAGGATTTTGTACCAGCGGGTTAAGTAAAGCACTCTATTCTCATTACTCGAACCCGAAACCTTTGATTAAACATAAAAGAGTATTACCTGTGGTAAAGAGTAGGGTCCTTCTAACTGTTAGAGTGGGTTAGAGAGTCCCACATTGGTTGGAGAATGGACGAATGGTCTACTTATATGGACTTAGACAATCCTCTCCTCATGAGCTAGCTTTTGGGGTTGAGTTAGACTCAAGTTCCATATCTTTACATGGTATTAGAGTCAGGTCCATCATTGTTTGGGCTCCCAGTCCACGCTCGAGAAAGGGGTGTCAGAGTCCCACATTGGTTGAGAAGGACCAGTGATCTGCTTCGCTTGTATGGACTTGGGAAATCTTTACACAAACTTGGGCAAACTTTTGATTGAGCAGGCACATGTGTCATATCTTTACACAAACCAACTCAACATATCATGTAGGTCGTTTCTTCTAAATTATATGGTTTATGAGTTATAAATGATGAAGATCTTCATTATGTGTAGCTATATTTCGGTTATTATAGTTTCCACATAAGTAAAATTGCCATGGTGTTTCCCGCCTTAACATTCGAAATTCCCATCTCTCATGTCCAACTCTACATTTTTATAACAGTGGCATCCATATCAGCTTGTGCACACCTCGACTATACCACTGGCTATCAGCTACTTCCACTAACACAAGCACTTGTTAACTCTAATCATCGAGGCTTAAATAAATGTGAAGAAATCACCTAGCATCTTTTGTCAAGTCTCCCATGATTTCCACCCACTTCATTAGCACCCATAGGTGCTGCACGATTGTACATTTTACCCTAGACAGACGTAAATATTCATGCTAATTAGGTGAGTATTGATGCCAATAACATCTGGAAAATTCTTATAAGTTTCCGGAATCGTAAGGGTATGGCAGTCCAAATTCACTGTGAGTAACCTGGTGCTGAGAGTAAGTGGCAAGGGATGAAAGGAAAGAGATTTGCTTCAAGGAAATCAATCACCCACTTTAACCTTATTAAGTAAATACTCGATGTTTTTGGCTAGTGATTAGTTTCTCAATTGTATTGTTTCAGGATCACATTGTAAAATTATTAAAATTCCTGGAAAGTACTCAACGTTGAATATTGCACCTGATAAAATTCTTCTAACTCTATGATGCTCCTTGAAAGACATTGCATTTGCATCAGAGGATTCAAAATAGTTTCTCCAAGACCTTTATTATTAGATCTTTTATTTATTTTTTTCGATTAATTTTTTCTTTGAGCCTTTACCATTTGATCATTATGATTTAGTGTTAAAATGGGAACGAGAGACTAAACCATTTCTTGTAAATATAAAATAATAAACAGGGAAGCAGATACCCTCGCTAATATTGGCTCTAGCAGAGACAAGGTCAAATGGTATCAGAATTTACATGACTTTCCCAAGCAAGCCATAGGATTGGGCCTTATGGTTAAAAAACCAATTTGTGAACTTCAGGATAAGGCAAATCAAAAACAATTCCATGTATGAGGACAATGGATAGCACTATTATTTTTATTTGTTACTTTCAGTGTGCTATATTATCAAGCTACATGGAGAGGAATCCTCTCAAACATATTATGAATTTCCCAAGGAGTAAAAATATGGGCATGTCCATATCAACCAAGTTTTTTGAGGAGGTTAGGTTTTATGTCCCCCTCCTGAATGTGTTCACTTTTTGGATATTAATTTACAAGGTAGGGGTCTTAGCCAACCTTTACAGCTAAAAAAGAGTAATTCTCAAATGCAGAAGAGTCATATGAAATTAACAAACTAAAACAAGCTGCACCAACTTATACATATATCCATTAATATCAACAATTTATTCATATTATTAAGTAACAAGAGACAGACCAAATGATGGATTGGGACAGCTGTTAGAGTTCCGAATCTTCCATTGATGCGTCCCACAATTTCATGTACTTGACACGTCAGCTTTTGATCTGCCCAACAAGTTAAAAGAGGAAACCACTAACAATCAGAGAGAGTAATCACATCATGGATGTCAAAAATTTAACCAATGACAAGGCTTCAAGGGCAAATAATATCTCTTAATACCGATACACTGGTTTTATGTGTAGCTTTACAAAGTTAAGTTTGATTATCAGAAGTTTGGAATAATCTTTTTCAATGATAATTGACGATACTTCAAATATAACTTTAGAAACTCTCACTAACAATAAATGATTCAATACAAAAAAAATCTTGAAAAATTTATTAACAATTGTGCTTAGTGATGTTAATTTTTCTACTTAGAATATTTTTTAAATAATCAGAAGTTCACTAATTTACTCCGTCTGTGTGAGTACTTACTCACAGTGCCGGTCCTAATCCCAGATAAAAGAGGAGGATTGGGGTAGGCTAGCCAGCATAAAACAAGCCAGCTTCATGATGAATCCTCGCAATACAGACAGCATTAGGGCATACTCAGCATGAGATGAGTTTAAATGGGGTAATATGATCACTGAGGATTCCTATAGAGGATCCCAACTTGTTTGTGACTGAGACATAGTAGTTGTTGTAGAAATCCACTATTTCCAACTTTGAAACCTCAGCAAATAATAGGTTAACACCTATCCTTCTCCTCTTAAGTACTATACTTGGCTTACCACCACGATTCAAACTCATGATGTATCTTGCCATCAACATTACTCCTGTAAAAACAGATCCTCTCCTTCATTCAGTCAACTCAGATCTATCATGAGAGTCTTCAAATATCAAAAAGATATCTCAAAGACGTGAAACATCAGATTCTGTACTTCATCACTGTTAAACTAAGGCTAATTTACTATAACCGGTATCTTTTTGCACTAGACAAAATATGTCAGATCAGAAGATCTCTTCGCATGAAATGAAAACAGAAGGTGAAAAGGCTAAGAAGATGTTGTTAGAAGCGGCAGAAGGTTGCAATCTGGATCGAGGAGAAATGGGAGAATGGAGAGAATAAGAGAGATTAAGGGGGCATAATCTTAGAGAAGATTAGAAAGATACAGTGCTTCTAATAGGACCATCAGGATTCTAGAGAGGGAGCTTTTGCATTTAGAAGTTTTTAAGGATCTTTTGTTGCAGTTGGTAAAGTTCAAATGCACTAAACTGGTTTCAATCTCAGGATTATGTGCTCGCATATCACAATCCAAAAACATCAACATTTTTCCTTTCTTTCTCTTTCCAGATGTTCTTGACAACTAGCAGTATTTTCCTTCACAAAATCTACAAGTCACTAAAATCAGGAACTTAAACCAAGAGCTCAAATTGATCTGTAAAATCCATATGTTTCTTGTCCTGGTTAGGGATACATGATCAAATAGTAGACATAAATTATGTGCTGTAATTAAACAACAGAGATAAGTATGATGACAAGGAACATACACTCGGGAACATCTGTCCTGGTTGGTACTGCAATTTGTAGCAAAACTACCTTGTCACGCCAGTCTGGGTTCTCTTCAAGGAACTTCTCAAATGCCAATATTTTTTGGGGAATTCCCTTTATCATATCCAACCGGTCTACGCCCAGCATGACCTGTCACAATTAATGAATATTTAATCAAAAATCAGTAAAGACAGTTAATTTAGGTTGCCATTTTTGCTTCTCTTCAATTTTCTTCCTTTATTCTGTCTTCCCATCTAATTTTTAGATGTTCATCTAACTTCTGTTTTTTTTAGTTTATACTAGGACACATCATTAAACCAAGAAATTAGAAAAAAATTACAATATTAGTTGCACAAAGATCACTTTAAGTAAAATTAAAGACAACCTTCATCTGCACAATCAAGGTGTAAGGCAGCTCTGTTTGTGATAATAACCAAACTAAGACACAATGGGGATAAAATATTTGTTTTGACCTTTTTTCTATATTTCCTTTTCATATTTTTTTGGAGTTTTCACAAGGAAGCATACATTAAAAGTGTTGCACTGAGGGTGACAGAAAATTTCAGGGGTGAAATAATTAAGGCATCCCACATTTCGAGCTATACTGATTGAATGTTGTAGATCATTCTGCATCATGCTTATCTATAGGAATTTATATTGGAACAAACCTTTCTTCCAGCAAATCTTTCTTGCAGTTCTTTGATATGGTACTTGACTGCAGGAAGCTCAAGAGCTCTAATGAACCGATCAGAATCTATCCCAATAGGAAACTGTTCATCCAAAGGATCCAGTCAATGTGTCAACCATAACCTTTTGCAAAAGAGGGAAACTTGACTCAAGTGCAAGTGATGAAAAAAGAAAAAATATAAAAGCTTTAGGCTATTAATAAATGATTCATATACCGCAGCTACACGTGTTAGCTGTCCTTGGTCCTCCACTCCTTCAGGTGTGCCCTCAAGCCCAAGAATGCGAGTGCAAGCACTAACAAAATGTCTTGCATAATCGTAAGTGTGGAAGCTGGAGACAAGATTAAAAATACAAAACCTGAGTCAGCTAAACTATTAACATAAGGAAGAACACTCTAAATCCTCTTAAAGCAAGATTATGAAGTACAGAAATCATCATAGTTGACAAATTAGTCATGGATTCTAAATAAGCTGAATTTCGTGCTTTTAATGAGGCACTTATCCGCCTTCTAAATTTACTGGTGGTATTTGAAAAACACAAGCCCTTTGTTTCCCTGTGGAATGCTTCTCAGACCCCCATTTATGCATCTAGATCACAACGATAAGAATTTTCCATCCTAAACCTCTTGAGGCAAAAAAACATGGACAGGTTGCTTTTCTTTAAAAATGCCTTTCATTCTCAACTCATTACTTTGTCTCTTGTTTATTTTACCAGTATTTGCTCACTATATGCTGAACACTCCCCCCGATAATAGGCATTGACTAAAATGGCTGGTTACACTAATCTAGACTGTTCACGACAATCTTGTTATGCTCTGCATCCTTGAGACTGCTCATAATCTTTTCCTGGAGACTCATTTAAGGTCTAACATCTCTTGGTACAACAACACCAAAAACATTCCTTGGTACAAAAGGTAAGTATCTCGTGTGCTTTGTCTAGGTTGGCTTGTCCACTTCATTACACCCATCGTCTTCCTTACCATAATTTCAAAGTTAAAATAGTTTGCAATATCTCAGAAATTTATGACATGTTAGCAGTATTATGAATTGAGATAAGTGGACTGACCCAACTAAATCAGCAGCAAGTACAGCTCTTAGCAGCTCCGATCGAGATGGCAGTGTCCTGTGAATTTCGGATGAAGGAAAAGGTGTGTGAAGAAACCAACCAACTTTCATTTCACTATTATACTCTTTAAGGCATTTCGGTAGAAACATCAGGTGGTAATCATGGCACCAAACGACATCACCCTCTTGATAATGCTCATTGACAACATCAGCAAACATCTGGTTTGCCTCCTTGTATGCAGCAAACTGAGACTGGAAGCTGCGGGTCGTTGCAAGACGGTCTTCTTGCGGAAGTGGGAGATAATGGAAAAGAGGCCACAGAATGTTATTACAATAACCATTGTAATATTGGTGAACAAGTTCTTGATCAAGAAAAACTGGAATGCACCTCTGCAACCACATCAAAGATCAACCTTTTATCATAGTCGTTATAATGATCATAAGTTAGATAGTGCATCTAGGTAAGATCTTTTAGATGAAGTTAAGTGTTTTATTAATGTTGTTGTGATAGGTGGTATACGGAAGTAGAGGCTCTAGACATATCACTTTGTTGACAAGTGCTACATCAAGAATTCAAAATGGTGCCTATTTTACAAACCTTTTCAGCCAGAGCTTCAGTAAGTGATCTCTGACCAATTTCATCAGTTACATTCACCCCAGCCCACCCGATCCAATTTGCTTCAAACTCATTGACACCTTTAACAAAATAAGAAGTCATCAATTAGCACACATACCAGATAATAAGAACCCCACTGAAGCTCAAATGTAGTAGATAAGTTAAGAAAATAAGGAAATGAACAATGCTAACAGAGAAAAAGAAAGTATCAACAGCAAAATTCGCTAGCCATTTTTTTAAATATAAAGCATTATGTTTTTTGGCTTACCCAACAGAGCACTAACTAGACCTCCTACACTAACTTCTAGATTCCATGAATCCTCGCCTTTCCTAACAGCTGAAACAGGCAACCGGTTTGCCACAACCAATAATCTTTGTCTTTGTAACCGCCCATCTTGCCTCTCAAAGCCATTAGTAAGGGATGATACTGCAAGTCCTTCGATAAGCTCTCCCTCTCGGGCCCTTCTATCTCCATCTGATGGACAGAGTTCATTTCCATTTCCAAAAACATTTGAGTCTTTGTTGCCATCTCTTATGCCTTCATTTGCATTTTGAGACTTGCTTGACTTTCTTAGTTCCCTTTCTCTTAAGAGCCTTTCCAATCTAGATGGAACAGTAGAATCATAACTATTCTTGATTCCAGATGTTTGTAGGATCTGTATTTGAATTGAATTAGTATAAATCAGGAATCATATGATGCATTTATTTATTCACAAAAATTAAAAATCACAACACCTCTGTCAAATGATGCACTTATGAAAAAACAACTTTTTTCTGTCACTTAAAAGAATGAACAAATTCCATATTGACCAAACAGGACAATGTGACAAGTTATAGTATATTACATTTCTCGAGTTGACAGTGACAGTATGAAACTCATTCAAGTATAAGGAAACTAACTTAAAGTTGTGAGCTTCAATGAATTTACCATTGCTTTGATAGCAAAATAAGGCTGAACTGGCTAATGACCAATCAGACAAATGCACAAGGTAAACTAAGCACCGAAATTATCATCCAAAAAAGGGAAAGAACCCTTCACACAAGAACCGATTGTTCACAAAAAGTTGAAGTTAAAAAATAAAGAAAAACAACTTTTTTATATATATACAAACCAATCAACCAGAGAGACAGATTAAGTATATAAAGCAGAAACTTTTGACTACATTTCATGAGAGCAAGTTTATTGCCTGGAATAGCTTTCCAAGAAAAGAAAAAATAGAACTAATCTTTACAATAATTTGTTTCCTTTAGTAATGAAATAGTAAGTCATACATGTTCCCACAATATTACTCACTCATAACATTATCTTCTTAGGTAATGCACAACAACATATCTATCTGAATTCTTCCTAAAAGTGAAGTTCTTGAAAAAAAAAATCAATATCCATATTAGACCAAGAAAAACATTATACAGTTCTTGAAAAAATAAAAAACTCATAAACTCTAAAGAAATCAAGAACACCCCATAAATACTCAATGCACAACCACAAGAATCGGCAATTAAAATAAAAGGGGGGTTTTGATTTCAAACTGGAAAAAAATTCAAAATTTAGAGTACCAAATTGTTCTGAGAATTGTGGGTATCTTCAATCGACTCCATCTTCAGCAGCGTCAATCCCAATAACAAGAACAAGAAGAAGAAGAATAATAAAGACCCAAATGAGAAATTGGGATTTAGAAGTGGAAAGCAGGCAGTCCATATAGAGACAGGAGAAGCAAGTTGTCAACAATTTGTACGTATGTAAGGAGGGAGGAAAAATGTGAAAATACAGAAAAGAAAATGGAGGAAAGGAACAAAGGGGGTTTCGTCAAATTACAGAAAATCCAAACCCTTTGAAGAGAGTGAAAGATAGAAGAAAGCGTTTGTGAGGAGCACGGGTTTCTTCGCCATGCAAGATGCGCACCTGTTCAAAGCTTTTCTCCGTTGGCACCAACGCTACTACACAAGTTCCGTTTTTCAAACTATTCTTTTTTAATCACTAAATAAAATATATCTCTCCAACTCTCAACTAACCCCCCCAAACTTATCATTAATCACACTCTACACCTTTACCAAAAGTCCTCCGTCTCAATTTATGTTAAAGTGTTTGATTAAGTACATAATTTTTAGAAATAAAATAAAATTTGTGATTGGTTTAAAGTTAAAATGTTACAAGATATAGAAAAATAATATTTTCTTATACTGACTAAAAAGAAAAAATATCATATAAATTGTGATTGTGAAATTGTTAAATGGTAATGCAAATCTTTTTCACTCTATTTGATGGTAACTAGTATTATTTTTATCAAGTTACAAGCAAATTAATATTGTTAGGTTATTTTATTTTAGTCTATAGATAAGCTTAATAAGGTGTTATATTGTTCATTTTGGACAAAGGCTACATGTTATTTTTCAAAAAAAAAAAAAAATCACATCATTGAGAAATCATATATCTCAGAGTAGTTTCCCAATCTTTTAACTCAATGTGAGGTTTTGTTCGTATACACAATAATCTCTCCTTTGAACTAAGTTTCACATGGCCCATCATCATGATCCACGAGTCAATTTTCGAAATTCACTATGTGATACCCACATCGCCTGTATATTTTTGGCAACAAATGTCCGCAACTAATTTTTATTTGTATGGGTGCGAAGGAAAGTAAATCAAATCTCAGGCTATCATTTGTCTTCGTCACATTCATCTTGTTGAACCTAGACTTTAATATTAGTAATTGCATTTTTTCAACTCAAAGATATTCTTAATAATCTATATATATATATATAAATCTGAATTTAAAACCGCTAATGTGGCACCCTCCAATGGCCAGCATTTGCAATTATTTATTTTCTCCTTTTTTTTTGAATTTTTTTTTTTTTTTTTTGCTTTAAGCTTTTATTGAATATTAATTAAAGCATAGTATTTAATTCTCTCATTGTTAAAACACAAACATAAAAGCTGTAGTATTGCATTAGTGCCGTATTAGTATCACTATGCATTGATGTTGCACGTTTTTTGCAGAAAAAATGATCTATTCTCCTTCCCCATAATTAACATTTATTAATAGGTTAACATAGTAAGCATTAGTGTTGCACGTTTTTTGCCCAGAAAATTCATTGCAATAATCTCCTTCTCCTACCCAATAAATAATATTTATTATAGGTATTAAATATGACACCTTTTCAAATTCTGACACTCAATAAAATGATAGAAATTTAGGAACAAAGCTCCAAAGCTTCCCCACTATGCTAGATGAAAAACCCATGATGCTATATTTCATTAGGTAATATTAATTATTATTTTTATTGGATAATTGTATTGACAAATTTTCTTATATGAATCGAAGAAACATGATTTACTTATTATTGGTTATACATGGTTTTAGGTGATCTTATGATCTCTTCTCAAGTTTTGCTTATGCATGTTTATTATTATGATTTCTATTGTTGCACTGACAATTTCTAATTTTTTATCTTTGTTTTATATCATTTTCTCATAATAATTATATATCTTTTCTTTAATTATTTAGAATCATTTTTACTATACGCAGGTTTGTTCAATCAATTACAAAAAGTGAAAAGAAAAATGTGTCAACTGACTACAACAACTATTCAAAGTATAAAAGAGATATTAAACCAAGGTTCATCACTGCATGAATGAGATTTGGTATATTTTAAGAGGAGCAAATGGACTGTTTATCAAACTATTTATTATGAGTATCTCAAATATATCTTTTTGATTATGCTTGTAAATATTACTATTTAAATATCTAGAAGGTTCAATTTTACTTAATAAACATCGTGTATGTGTTTCTTTTTTTTTTTTTTTTTTTAAATTATCGATTTATTTTCTTTTTTGTTCATTATTTTATGTAAAATATTTTTTTTTCTTTGTGTGTTTTCGTAGGTGGTTACGAAAATGATAAATTGTTCATGAATAAGAAATTAAGAATGCTGAAAGGAAATTTTCTCGCCGTATACACTTTAGTTGATTATTGCTTTCATTGATATTACTTCTAACCATTTAAATATCAGAAGGCAGGCTTAATCTTAGTTTTAAAAAATAATGCCAATAAAATTATATTTTCTTCTGGACAAACTTTATTGGTTGAGAAATGAAATCAAACTTAATTTTGACATATTTAAAGTTTCAAATTTAGTTCCAACTTAAAAAAGAGTGAATTGTGTTTTTCAAATTAGAATGATCTCATTTTAGTATGTGTTGAATTTGTATTTTACATGAGTAATTTGAATGTAAGTTATTATAAATAGTTTAACAAATCAAAAAACTTAAGTTGAATTATCATCACAATTTTTTATTTTTTCAAAATATATGGGAGCTTGTAATTTAAAATCTATAGCTATATATATTTATATAAAGTTGGACATAAACAAGGTGATGTTACAACTCTATAATCAACAACCATATATTTTTATTTTTTTATTTTACCATTCTCCTATTTTCTTAATCTGTTTTTGTTATTAAAATCAAAAAATAATAATCAAAGGTCACTAATTAAAATATTTCTCCTCAATATGCGTTACTCATTTTTTTCCAATTACTCATTGTTAAGTACCACTTATTGTACTTAAGTCTCTTTAATTTGTTAGTGCCTATCATTTTAATTTAAAAGTCTAACTTTGACTAAATAATTTGTCAATTAATTAGGAGAAGACAATTATTATAGAAGACAAGGAAAGATCAAAAACGTTAGTTTTGAATAGGTAATGAAAATATTAAAGTAGAAAGAAGTAAATTTTATTTTTGATTATTTAAAAAATAGAGCACAATATTTAACTAGCAACGAGAACTAGAGAAACAAGAAAATAATTCAATAAAATAAATAATTCAACATAGGAAAGATTGAAGGAAGTAACTAAACAAAAAGAGGAAGTTGGATTAGGAGATAATATCTCAAATGGTCACTCAACTATGAATAACTTTCTCAAAAATTCACTCAACTATGAGTAGTTTTCTCTGAAAGTCACTCAACTTTGTTTTATAACACAAAAGTCACTCAACTATGTGTAGTTATCTTAGAAAGTCACTCAACTATGAATAGTTATCTTAGAAAGTCACTCAACTATTAGTAATTCTACATAAAACGTCACTCAACTTAATTATATTTAAAATTAAAATAAAAAGAATTCATATAAATTTTTGTTAACTTGAAATTTTTATTTTAAGCTAAATTTTTAAGAAATAAAAAGATCTTCATTATAAACTTTTTATTGACGTGTCCCACTAAAATTAAGTAATATATA
>JAJOOE010059224.1:0-10333 GCA_036250405.1 Solanum raphanifolium
ACCACACTTAGCACATGCAGGAACCCAATTACCTCCTTGTGCTACACTACCTTAAGACTGTTCCGGCCTAGCTCTAAAATTTTGCGAATTCTGATTTTGGAACTCACCTTTATTTCTTGGTGTAGGTGACCCTCTTGACCACACTTGAAACAACCATTGGAGCCATCAAGACACTTACCTGGGTGGTTCCTACCACACTTAGCACATGCAGGAACCCAATTACCTCCTTGTGCTACACTACCTTAAGACTGTTCCGGCCTAGCTCTAAAATTTTGCGAATTCTGATTTTGGAACTCACCTTTATTTCTTGGTGTAGGTGACCCTCTTGACCACACTTGAAACAACCATTGGAGCCATCAAGACACTTACCTGGGTGGTTCCTACCACACTTAGCACATGCAGGAACCCAATTACCTCCTTGTGCTACACTACCTTAAGACTGTTCCGGCCTAGCTCTAAAATTTTGCGAATTCTGATTTTGGAACTCACCTTTATTTCTTGGTGTAGGTGACCCTCTTGACCACACTTGAAACAACCATTGGAGCCATCAAGACACTTACCTGGGTGGTTCCTACCACACTTAGCACATGCAGGAACCCAATTACCTCCTTGTGCTACACTACCTTAAGACTGTTCCGGCCTAGCTCTAAAATTTTGCGAATTCTGATTTTTGAACTCACCTTTATTTCTTGGTGTAGGTGCACTAGCAAATGATGGAGAAGGTCCCTAATGTTTCTCTTGGAAAGAAGACCGGTTCGCATTACTCTTATGCTGCCCGGATTCGTTCCCTGTCTTAGCTTTCTTATTTCTGAATTCTTCTTTATCACTCGACTTATCCTCCTCAACCTGCTGCACATGAATCATCAACCTCGCTATGTTCATATCACCTATTAGCATAGCTGCCTTACCTTCCTTTCTCGACAAACGAGACAAACCAATAACAAACAGACTCATCCTACTCTTCATATCCCCAACCATCTCTGGAGCATAATGGGAAAGTTGGGTGAACTTCAGACTGTACTCATCAACACTCATAGATTCCTACTTAAGGGTAAGGAATTCTCATACCTTTGCTTCTCTCAGTTCCCGGGGAAAGTAACACCCCAAGAAAGCTTCCTCAAACATAGCCCAACTCATATTTGGTGCACCCTCAACTCTACCCTTCTTACATTGATTGAACCAGATTCTAGCGACACCCTTTAGTTGGTAAGCAGCTAACTCAACTCTCTCAACATCGGTGACATGCACAATCTCAAAAACGTTCTGAAGCTCCTCAACAAAGTTTTTCGGATCCTCAATGATGCTTGAACTAGTGAAGCTTGGAGGATTCATCCATAGAAACTCTAGGATCCTAGAAGTATCAACCACTTCCTGACAATTCTCTCTCTATTGCTCAGCTTAGTTGGTCACAACTTAGCTCAACATTCAGATGGCTTCCCAAAATTCAGCATTGGTGACCTCTCACTGGGGTTGCACTTCAGGTGCATTAGGTACCCCTTGCTCCTCAACATTCCTTCTAGCAGGACGACCTCGGACAACTCTTCGTGGAGGCATGATCAACTGAAAGACACGCACAAGCATGAGTTGGGAAGAGACTTTATACAGATGAACTCTATCGCACAAAATGAGTATGAAAGAAGTGAAGGAAATTCCTAAATATTGCAGCCTCCTAATTATAGATGTGGGGTGCTTCACACCGATAACTAGGACTCTACAGACACTGCTTCATAGACTCCCTAGGACTCTTGAACTATGTGCTCTGATACCAAGTTTGTCACGCTCCGAGCCTACACCCTGGGCGGGACTGGAACTCGAGAACCATTGTTGGCCCTAAGCGAACCCTTGGCCTGGCTAGACTCTCAGCGAAAGACTTTATGCATTATTACAGAAATCAAACGCATTTTCAAAACACTGTCTCAAATAACTTAGAACGTTTTAGAAACAAACGTTCAACTTAGCTAAAGTGTCAACTCAAGTCTTAACATAATATAATGAAAATGGAAAGACTAAAGAACAATTAACTAACTGTCTATGAAGCCTCTAACAACTGAGATGGACGTCGGACAAGACCCACGACATCCTAATGAACTAACTATAAAAAAGTACAAATAGGTCATCCGAAAGCAAGGAGGCTCACCAAGTGACTCTGAGTGCTTGACTGGATCAACGAGGCGTTGGATGCTGATCTTGGTTACTTGTATCTGCATCATAAAATGATGTAGGCCAAATGGCGTCAGTACATTGAATGTACGAGCATGCGAGAGGAAAACTATACATGACATAAGCTTGAACTGAATTCTGAAAGAAACACTTACCTCAGCTTTACCCAACTCATGGATACTCAACTCAATACAGAAATAAACAACAATAAAGATGTAGTTTATAATAAGCATTTAAAATAGTAGATAATAACTCAATGTATTGAAAACGCAATAAGAACTCAATGTGTGTGTGTGTGTATATATATATATATATATATATATATATATATATATGTAATATACTTTTGTGGGAGTTTCTCTAACCGACAACCATCACTATGAGTTATGTGATGATACAACGTCTCTCCTACGCTACCAGAACTGTCGTATAACTTGTCGAGATATAGAACGCCTCAACTAAGTGGATCCACTAGTCTATGCTAAAAAAAACATTAAGGAATCATCTAAAAAGTATGACCCTTTCTGCCCACGATGGCTACATGGTTTATGGAGACTTGAGTTATTATGAACTCGTCCCCATATCGGTGCTCAATACTACTCCCAAAATATGCTTAGCTCATATGTTTAAAAACATAACTCTTTATATGGGTTTGAGATTATTACTCAAAAACTAGCTTAAAAGCTCTCTTGGAAATCGGTGTTTCCTCTCTTGTTTAAATTTGAAAACATTTTAACTCTTGGGAATACTTAGTTCCCGTAGAATATTTTGAAGAGATGAACTTTACTCTTACTCTTAATCAACCCAATACTTAAGTCTTTAAAACACGTTTAGAATGATTGTAAAAGAATTTTGAAACACTCTAAGAACTATCTAGACTTGGCTCTTAACTTTCATTGAATTTGAATTTATGGATTCAAGGTTATGATTCGTGTTTAAGGATGATTTCTAGATGTTTAGAAGTCATTTAAAGTAGTTAGAATCGATATAAAGTGCTAGTACACTTTAGAAGGACTCAGACGGGCTAAACGATGAAAAATGAGTAGGGGCAGACGTCCCAGGCGCAGGGCGCCAACCCCTGTCTTTCAAAGACCCATTTCTGGTGCACTGATGGCGCACCGCCCCAGCCTCCTTGGCGCTACAGGGGCGCGCCGCGCTAGCTTTCCTCAGTCAAATCTGATGAATTTTCCAACTCATTTTCTGATCTTAAGTCGATTAAATTCGATTCTTTTTCTCAATTTCTCTTTAGATTCAGATACCCAAAACATATACATTAAAATCTAACTCAAAACAACTCTAACAATAGACATTAAACTCTCAAGAATTCCCAAATTCAAGAACAAAAGCAATTCAAGAATACAACTCAAGAACATCAAATTCTCAATCTTTTAGGACAAAAATCATACTGAAATAGACATGTTTGGCGCGTGGGTAAACGAACCCAACACTATGTGAACTCACATACCTCATAGGATCGAATCCTTGGCAAAATCCACAATCAATTCTTCAAAAAATCGACGAATCTAGACTTTTTCTTCTCCTTTCTCCTCTTGAGTTATTTTCTCTAAAACCCTAGCGTGATTTTGCAATTGTGTAAACTGAACCCATTCAGTATAGACCCTAATTAATTCACTAAAAAAAATTAAACCAATTGGGTATGGAAAAGACCAAAATACCCTTTTAAAATCCGGTTTTGACTTTTCTTATCTAGACAACCCGACTTCAAATGAGCATATCTCCCTCATACGAACTCGAAAATAAGCAAACTCGGTGGCGTTAAAAATATAATTCAAAGATCTTTCCTACGGTATCTTGTAGCATACCTAACTCATCCTGAGTTTGGAGTTATGGTTGCTTGAAGTTGACCCAAAACTCATACTTAGCTTAACTTTGTCAAACTTTCCAAAGTTGATTATTTCCAAAATGGATTTATTCTTAATTCTTGTTCTTCTAATTAGCAAGGTGTTACAATCGTAGACCAAGTAATGGGACCTTAAATTTTAGCCAATCTTTGATGGAACCCTTCTACTTTCCGTAGGACTTGCTACGGTCTGTAGACCCTAACTGTTGAACTCAACTTTAACCCCAAAATTTCACCAAGTATGGATAGATTTTATGGAACACACATCTACGACCCCTAGACATATGACGGACCATCTTGGTCAACCGTAGAATGAGGTACTGGACTTGATTTTCAAAAATTATTTTCCCTTTCTACGAGACTGGTCTACGACCACTAGAAAGTCCTACGAACCGTAAGCTGATCTCGTAACATTATAATACAAGCATGAAATACCCAACTTTAAGTTCACATTGAATAAAATCACTCCATCGTAGGACATGCATGATGATGTGACTTGGAGTTGTATGTTCTTCCACATTTAAGGGATGTGAATCACTAAGAACCCTAGTCTTTAATTGATCAAACTTCAAGATTCAATAATTTAGACTCGAACACAACTCATGAACCCAGTTCTAGTGTTGCTATGACGAAGTCTTGCAGTTTTGCTCCAATGGTTACTTCTCTCAAGATGATATATTTCGTGAATATGCAATAGGTGAGCCTTTTAGTGGCCTTAATGCCACATATATTTATATATATATATATATATATATATATATATGAGATTTGTAGCTCCCTAGTATATCACGGACTAAGACTTTTACTTTGAATAGGACTTGTCCTCCTATAAGGAAATTTATGATTTCCTTCCTTAAAAGGAGTTTCATCATATAAGGAAACTTTTACTCCTCTTTGGACTTTAATTATACTCTTTATTTCTTTCCTTCTTTACTCATCTATTTATTTCCTTATTTTCTCCTTTGTTTCATCTATTTCTTTTCTTTTTTTTCGCTGCTTTATTTCTGCAATTTAATAGTTTCCTTCTTTGTTGCAATCTCTCATATCTGTATAGGCTGTCCGCATTCACGTCTGGAGCTAATAAAGTACGCACAAGACAATAAATAGTTAATCAGGTTCACTTTATCAATAATCAAACTACTTATATGTTCTCCTACATCCCAATAGTAACACACAACTTAGACTTTAATACAGCCTTTAAGTGTCCATGTGTCACTAGGCATGGCAAAAAATAAAGTATCCATCACTCGACAAACACTTTGTATAGTACACACTATAATAGAAGGCTTTGGACCTACGAAAATAAATGGAAGCACAAATATTCAGGTAAAGGTGGGAGGAAAAAGGTCAACCTGGTACATGGATAGTGCATGCGCGCTCCAGACAGTTGCTGAAAATGGCAGAAAATTTCCTCTCATACTCTGATTTTCAAGGCAATAGTGAAGTCCTTGAAAATGATAAAAGTGAAATAATCAAAATTGACATAGTTAAAAAGTCATCATGTTCAAGAATTGAAGAACAACTTGTTGAGTATCTATGACATGGGTGACAAAGAAAACAATGTATTGTTCACATCAACTTAAGGTCTAGCGCCAAACTCTAACTAAGAGAACCTTCTTCTGAAAAGGCACAAAAATGTGTACAAAGTGGATATCATGTCTCTTCAATAAGATAATCTTACTCTCATCAACGTCATTAATGATATTTCTCTACTTCGGCATAAGAGAATGGGTCATGCTAATTTGAATCCATATTTGAAAAATACCTTTTCACAACCATGATCATATTCGTATGTGAGAAAATCTTCACAACATCATTGATACTTTTATCTAAAGCATCCTATCATCATAAACATCATTTTCATAAGACATGCATAATCATTCAAAATTCAACGTTCATGGGTTTTTCATAAATTCATACTTGAAAGTCATGGATCATGTTTGGGTTCATATAATCTCAACTAGATATCAGGTAATTTACATTAAATCATGCAATAGCATATTTAAACAACAATAATATCATAATTGAATGAAACCCGTGTAGAATTGAAAAGAACCCTAATTTGATCAATTAAAATTGAATTGAGAAATTGAAAACCTTGGAGACCCATGGAGGAATGGACTTCATGGGTGAATACCCACATACCTTGCTACTCAAATCCCAAGATGAATGGTGAATTGAAGACCTTGGAGTGAACCCTAGCTTCTTCTTCTTCCTTAGGTTGAGAGGGGATTTAAGAGAATGAATATGGTTGGGTTTGGAGAAAATAGGAGAATGGGTTGTGGGTAGATTTAGGACAAGAAGTTTGTATATAGGCCTTAGAATAGAGTCCAAAATGACATAGCATAGGCTTAAAAAATTAGGAGAAAGAACCGAAAGCCCCGAAGAATTAACTAGCGGACTAGTCTACGGGTCCGACCTACGTACCATAGAACTTTCTACGGTCCATATTGGTCAATCGTAGACCAAGTACTGGGACCTTAAATTTTACCCAATCTTTGACGGAACCCTTCTACGGTCCGAAGGACTTGCTACGGTATGTAGACCCGAACTGTAGAACTCAACTTTAACCCCAAAATTTCACTAAGTATGGATAGCTTTTACGGAACACACATCTATGACCCCTAGACATATGACGGACCATCCTAGTCAACCATAGAATGAGGTACTGGACTTGATTTTCAAAAATTATTTCCCCCTTTCTACGAGACTAGTCTACGACCACTAGAAAGTCCTACGAACCGTAAACTGGTCTCATAGACCTGAACCAGTAGCCAAAATCAATGCAACTTATTCTGTTTTTGAAATCCGAGGTGTTACCACCTTCCCTCTAGTTTCTCAAAAGCATTTGTTACTTGGTTGAAGTCCCCACATACTAGCCAAGGACCACTAACAGTAGAATCAAATATCTTAAAACTATTCCAAAACATTTCCCTATAACTATAATTATTTTTTGCATAAATTATAAATAGAAAACATAGGAGCATTGGAGCTTACCTCAATAGATTAGTGGATTTCTTGTCCAGTCAGGACATATGGTTCAATTGCGACTTTCGTGTTCTTCCAGAAGAGTGTCATGCCTCCTGAGTATCCTACTGTCGGAACTTATATAACGTCAGTAAAGTTCAAAGCATGTAGTATGTTGTTGTGATCTTGCATACTTGTCTCCATGAGATCTAAGACAGTTAAATTATTCCATTCGATTAAGGCTCGCAAATTATTCCTAAAGTTTGCGTTATCTGCGCCTGTACAGTTCCAGAGTATTAATATCTTGACTGATAGTTAGTACTTCTGGTGTTGAGTTTCCTCCTAGATCCAGAGACATTTCCAGGTTCACGTTGGACTGATTTGTTTCTAAGGTTGTTTTTGCCCTTCGTTGTGGTTATTATTACTGCCACATACTTGAGTGGCGTGCTGGTGTTGTAATAGCGCATGTTTAGGGAATGTTTTTGTGGTTTTGACTAGAAAATTTCTTTTATATAATTTTTTTTCCATCTATTTTCAAGAAATTCCTTAGGTAAAGAGTTTGTACGCATTGCCCTTGGATGTCTAGTTCCTCTTATCGCATTGAGGGATACATTCTCTAGTGTATATATCAGTGGTGATAATTCCTTTATTTGTAGCTAGTACTGGTGGAACTACCTGATCTCCATGTTGTATTCTTCCTCGTAGATTGTGGTCCCCTCGTTGGAGTGGTTTACACCTTCCATATCCAGTATTTGTTGCAAAGAGTAGCTGCTCGCTCACAAAATTGTTTAGTTGGAGTATAATGATAAGTGTTGCATGCTCAAGTTGGAAAGGGTTGCTAGTTATTAGAGGATGTGATAGAACTCCAAAGTTGTCAGCTCCTGAGTTAGTTCCACCTATGTCACATCTAGACTTATGAGACTGCCTGTTGGTAGTGGAGTAGGGTTTTTTTGGTTCATAGGCATGTTGGTTACTCCCTCCATAGTTGAGTAGTTCTGGTCAAAAGGAGTCAATGGGTTTGTGAGGTTCTAAAAAACCGGATGACCCGTATGTGTAGCTTGGCATTTCCATCATCATAGGCAGTTGGTGTGGTTCTTATGGATAACTTGGACAATATTGGGGTTGGAAAGGCTGAAGGTTGGGCTGATTGAGGTTGACGTTGTTGTTTTTCATTGCCATTCAGTGATGGTAGTAGTGAGGATTGTTTGGAATTGTTAATCTTAAGCTTTGGCAAGGGAGGGAATTTTGGATATTGTTGTACTGTGACATATTTACTACTAATAAAATTTTGTGGTAGTTAGTATATGTACAAGACATGGTATGGCTTATAAAGCTCGAAGTAGGTAGAATGAGATCATTACCATCAGTACTATGTTGTACTATAAGATCTTCTCTTTCTTCTTCCCAATTTTTGAGAGGTGCATTACTTTTGAAATGGTTTTTGGGATATAATTTATAATTGTACTATGATCTAGTTCAATTTCCAATGAAAACTGGGTGGTATTTTAGAAGTAAAAGTAATGATGCAAACTTTTAATCTGGAAAAACAAATTGGACTAATGTTAGGTGAGGTAATAATTCTAACATACTCATTTGTACATCTCTTATAAATATTTATCCAATACTACTTATTCATCCAACACTTAATTGTATTTATATACTTTCCTACTGGTATAAGTTACTGATAATTATATTCTTTTCTTAACTTCACCTCAAGAAAATCGAAGAACAAATTTTCAAGGAAGATGTTCAAAGCTTCAGGATTGTGAAAATATACTTTGCGTGATTTGTGAAAAAAATTCCGTCTTAAAACAGATTTTTTAAGTAACAAACCTGTCAAGGAATAAATTTCTAATCCCCGCCAATCAAGAAATTAAATTGCAAACGTTTTTGTATAAGTAATAGACTAGAGACGCCAAATATACATTCAGTTAATTATGTAGCACATCAATACCTATGGTTCATAATTAGAGAAACATTAATTAAAAAGTCTGATTATGTTTCTAGTTTTATTTGTTTTTAAAGATCCTCTTCCTCAAAACCGTAGTAATAACTCTAAATTTTTTTTTAGAGTGTGTATTTTTTAATGTAGAAATATTTTATTACTTTAAGATAGAATTGTTTCTTGCTTTCACTTTCACTACTATAAAGAAAGGGATATATATTAGGAACAAAACTTTCCTAGTTAGGATTGTATTAATGTATAATTAGAAGATGGAAAATGAAGAATATGCCATTTTTTCTAGTTTGAATAAGAATGTAATTATAGGTGTGAAAGTTGCATAAATAAGTAGTGCATTTTCGAATACAAAGCTAGTGTTAAAAGGAGGAAACTCAAGTTGATACATGCAATACAATAGTTTTTTAAAATAATATATAGTAATTAAGGTTTTGGGAATTTATATTTGGGGGAAAACCATCCATATCTAATTATGCACTTATAATTGAAATTCCAAGTCAGCCTTGTCAGGGGCGGAGGCAGGGGCGGCTCAAACCCGTTGGTGGCCTAAGGCCAAAATCAAACTAGAGGCCCTAAATAAAATTATAAATGTTTTTATTTTAAATCTATTTTTATAGCTTTTTGAGATGCAAAGTTGTTAATAATTTTTGTGTAGTCAATCTCTTCTAATAATTCTTTTTCAATCGATAATATAGCCAAACCACTTAATCTTTCTTGAGACATTATCGATCTTAATTAATATTTTATTATTTTTAATTTTGAAAAAATTCTTTCGGCTGAGGCTACTGTTACGGGAATTATTAACATTATTCTATAAGCAATGTAAGCATTTGGAAAAGAATCAAGTCTTTTTATTTGATTGAGTATCTCAATTAGAGTATTGTCTTCTACTTTTATGATTTCCCTTAACACTCTTAATTCAGAAAATAAGTCTAAACCGTCAATATCGGAGTGAGTATTATGTTTTAAGGAACATTCAAGTTTAAGACAATATTTTTTCAAATTCTCATCATCTAATGATCTCAATTTTTTCCCACTAAATAGAAAACCAAAAATATTTTCATATACTTCAAATTGCTCAAATCTATTTTGAAGTGAAAAGATGGCTTGGTCTACTATGTATAAGAAGTAATCAACTCTAAATGATTCTTCAAGAGATCTTGTGATTTCATTATCAACATTCTCATCAAATTGTTTTTTTCTATAAATTACACGTTTCTTACGAAATACAGGTTCTATATTCATCTCTAATGCAATTTCCTTAGCCGAAATCATAGTACTTGTAAATCCTTCTTCTCTATATGTTTTAAAAAAAGAAACTAAACCTCTTAATTGATCTATAGCGACATCAAAATCTAACAAATATTTTAAAACACTATTTACAA
>JAJOOE010059225.1:0-57034 GCA_036250405.1 Solanum raphanifolium
ATCTCAATTTTTTCCCACTAAATAGAAAACCAAAAATATTTTCATACACTTCAAATTGTTCAAATTTATTTTGAAGTGAAAAGATGGCTTGGTCTACTATGTATAAGAAGTAATCAACTCTAAATGATTCTTCAAGAGATCTTGTGATTTCATTATCAACATTCTCATCAAATTGTTTTTTTCTATAAATTACACGTTTCTTACGAAATACAGGTTCTATATTCATCTCTAATGCAATTTCCTTAGCCGAAATCATAGTACTTGTAAATCCTTCTTTTCTATATGTTTTAAAAAAAGAAACTAAACCTCTTAATTGATCTATAGCGACATCAAAATCTAACAAATATTTTAAAACACTATTTACAATATCAAATAAAAAATATAATAAACATAAGACACAAAACAAAAATAATATTAGAAATTAGAATGATATTACCGAATTCAAAAGCTATGAAGACTTGATTTCCAAAAATGAATCGGGCTGCTGCAATATAGTTTTCTCCAAATTTAAAATATAAACTATCAATAGAACGAGTAAATTTTTAAGCTTTGAATAAGAGAGAGATGTAAGATTAGAAAAAAGAAAGTGAGAAGAAATAGAAGGAAGGAGGATAGAATATATAAAAATAAAATTAGAAAAAAATAAGGTAAAAAAAAAAGATAACTTGTACATTAAAAAAAAAAGTACACAACTTTTTATTGAAAAGTCAAAAAGTCATAGTCATATCTATCATACTATCACTTCATTGAGCCATTTTGCATTTATTGTCTTGGTTCTAACAATTTTTTTAAAAAATTTAATCCTTCCTAATTATCTAAAAAATGGGGCCTTTGCATTTATTGTCTTAGTTCTAATATTATTTTTTTAATTTAATCGTACCTAATTAACTAAAAAATGGGGGCCCCTAAAATTGGGGGCCTAAGGCAAAAGACTTTTTTTTAAGCCTTGCCAGCCGCCCCTGCTTGCAATGTCATATGTTAAAATGTTCTTAGTTTAGTTGTAGTAATATTTATACTGAACAGAACAAGGTGTTCTTCTTCTCACCTTCTCTCACATAGAGTTATTATTTCTACTAAATATATAAAAAGACGATGGGACATTCCTTACATAAAATTATGAACAAAATTTAATGTTAAAAAATAGGCAAAAGTTTAGGGAAGAACAAAAAGTGCACCAATATTGCAAACATGAGGGACTATTAGTACTCCATGTAAAAATTCAAGGATGACTTTGAGTTTTAATCCAAAGATGAGAGACTTTTTTGGGCCTTCTCTCTAACGGGGACACAAAAGAAAGTTATAAGAACCAACTTATAAGGGGGTTGTTTAGGTAAAGGTACAAAGGAAAATAACTAATAGGAGTAGAGAGTATTTGTTTTGGCGAATTGTAATTTTATTTACTACTAACGTCATAAAACAACATCATAATCTACTCATTATTAATCTAAATAAATTGAATTTGGAGGTTGGTTGATGATCGGAGATTATAAAAGTATATCAATTGTCTATGATAATCAATGTTTATCATAATTACATGTAGTCCAACCACTTTCTGTGTTCCATTTTAACACTAATAAATATTCAACTAAACACTCTATTTTGTGCTCAAAAAATTCATTTAAGAAATTTTTCAATATTACATTTTAACATATTCTTTGTTGCCATCACTTTCATATATCATATATACCTCAATTTATACCCTTAATTAATTACTTTGAAAAAGGTAGAGTTTCTTAAAAATCTTAAATTTTTAATTCATCTACTTCATACTAATAGGGGTAAAATAATAAACTCATTTCGTCAATCATTATTTTCTTAATAGGTCTGTCAATTCAAAAATTGACAAGTAATTAGGGCCAAAGGGAGTATTAATTAGCACTGTATTAGTGATAAGGTATTAAATTGAGTTTTCCAAAGGGAAGGGACATTTAATCATGGTTTTGTACTACTTTGCTTAATTTGTATTTGTTCCATCCCATATTAGTGGATGATTATACTAAGTAGGTGTTTGGCCATATGTTATCATATCACGATATGAAATCGTGAGATGAAATCAGCATTTGGACATGTAGTTTTATGCTGATTTCAACTCATTATTTCATATTATGAGATGAAGCATCATATTCTCCAAAAATTATGATTTGAATTTTTCAAATACAAAAAATGATCCACAAATTTATATTTTGGTAAAACAACTCTACATTTATATCTACTAATCGTTTATTTCACATGTAAATAAAATTTATAATCATATCATTACTTTTTAAAATTTATTATTACTTTAAATTTGGCGAATATAAATGATAAACTAAGAATTGATTTGGTGAATATAAATAAGAACGGAAGGAGTAATTATTTTTTGGTTTTTTATAATAATAATAATAAAAAAAAAAAACTTCTCTTCCAGCTACATATGAAAAAGTTTAAAGCAATTTAATATGAAAAAAGACAAAATTAGTGATGTATGTTTGATAATCACTACTCCAATATGTTTGATTTAACTCAAAATTAATGCACTGAAAATGTGTAATTGCCGAAAATGGGGCAATTATGAGATTCTTATATTTATGAGAAAATATAAAACACAAAAATTCCAAATCGCATGTCCAAACAAAACTTCAATTTCATCTCATGATTTCGTATTATGATTTCATATCGCATGGCCAAAAAGGCAGTAAAAATAATTGTCTCATATTAGTTGACCAGAAAAAAAAATCTATATTACCCGTGCAATTAATTCTTTTTAAGAATCACTACTACTATTTTTAAATTTGCAGTATCAATTTCATCTTTCTGCCCTAACAATCACTTGTCGTCACCATCAAGAAAAATGGTAATTGCATTCTATTTTGTTACCATCAAGAAAAAATTAGAAATGAAAAGAATTAGATTTTGACTACTCATGTCCAAACAATAAATTCTCTATCTAGCAATTTTAAAAAGAATATGTCAATGGAATACAGAGGATTTAGCAAAAGAGCACAAAGTAAGAGAGGAAGTGGAACGAAGAAGATAAAGTACTACATACTCCCTGAGTAACTTATTACTTCATTTTTATTTTTATTTAAGTAAAAAAAAAAGTTAATAAAATAAATAAAAGAGTAAAACTAATGATATTTTGATGGAATTAATTAATGTAGAGAGTTTATTATATTAAAAAATGGTATATCTGTTGATTTGAATTTTGTTTATATTATGATAAATAGGTTTAAAAATAGTTTAAAAAAAAATCAAAATAAGAAAGGTAAATGTATTGTTGTAAACTATAAGGAAGATTAATATAATGAGATGAAACCTGAGGGGAGGTCGCTTAAATTATCCCAAAAATTTATTAGTGAATTAAAGATTTTAGTTTCACTTGAAACAATATTGAACATTATAAATGTATATAAAATTTAAATAAAAAGAAAGAAAAACTTTCTACTTTTTTTATCGGAATATTTTAGAACTTTGAATTAAACCATTCAAATCTTCATATTTATAATAGAGTCTTTATAACAACATCTAAGGTAATGTATTGCAAGTAGATAACTACCTCTTTTAAAAAAATATATATTTAGATAGTTCAATAATTATATGTAACATATATTTATTTATATCTTTAAATATAGTAATTTGTCACTTAAATAATATTTTTTGGTGTTTAACTTTATATTTGATCTAATATAGTATTATCTATTATTTGAAAGTTTTCCCAAAACACCAATCCAATATCTTTTTATTGCATTATTTCTTCCAAGTTGAAAAACACCCTCCAAATTAAAAAAAACATCAATCTCTACGCCTTTTCATAAACTAAGAAGAAAATAATTATCTCTGAACAACCTCATCAATAACTTAAAACCTTCTATTGAGACTCCAACATTTACCATCTTTTTCGGTTATTCTCTTACTATTCAGTTATACAAATATGAACATGATAGACTGAAAAATGATAATTAATTTTTTTTAAAAACTTTTTCATCACAATCAATTTTGAACAACTCATCAAAATTTCGATTCAATAGAAAAAAAAATGAAAATTTAACATCCAACGCCGAACAAAAAGCTATTATAATAGATTTTCTTAGTTCTTCAAGAGTATAGGTGGAATTAAATGTAAATGGCTCTGTCTCGCGACCATTCACTATTCTGCTCCTGGCCATCACTATTCTGAGCCATGCAACTATAATAAAAATGAAAAAAAAATAAAGTATACACATGTTCAAAACATGCTTCAAAATGAAACAAATAATAAAGTTATTAGAGTTACCATTTTGAAATATTACAATTCTTTTGTCTTTCTTTTCTAAATGTTCTTTCTAAGATAATACAATTTTTTTACCTTGTCTTTTTTACTTGAATGATCTTGTTTATAAAGGGAAAACAAACTCAAATCATCAAAATCACCAAGGATTATATCCAACATAATAAGAAAATGAAACAAGAAAGTTATTATAAATTAAAAATAAAAATTTATATAAAAGAATTACTTAACCTAAAAAGGATTTCTAAGTTATTTCTTGATTGATTTATATTCTTTAATAGGGAAAACATGATTCTTACAACTTGTTAGGAGTTCTGAAACTCCAATACAACGACGGGTGTATAATTTAAAAATGAGAAAGTATTTTGATGTATTTATGTGAAACCGTTTAGCCAAATCAATGTGTAAGAAATATGAATGATTTGAGAAAGTGTGAGTATTTTATTTAATAGATTTAACTATTTGGCTATTTGTCTTTTGCTAGATGGAGAGAATTGTAAACCATTACGCAAGGTTGGTTTGTGGTTGACAGTAAGTAGATTCTTGATCATGCCGGGAAGTAAACCAACATGGCATTAAACTATTTTTTGAAATCTTAGTAGTAGAATAATCACTGTAAATAGATTGATCAACATCACATTAAACTATTTTTTGAAATCTTAGTAGTAGAATAATCACTGTAAATAGATTGATCAACATATTTTCAATTGAAAAGTATCAAAAGTAAAACACATTAGTAAAATGGTGGATTCAATTGGAAATATGTAAAGCATTTATAGGGAATTTTTCTATCTATTGAGAAGATAAACATAATTGTGAGAAGTGAGCAGTGAAGCAGTGATCATTGAACAGTGATGGTAATCCCTCCACTCAAATCAAATTCGTATGAAATTGTTTCAACTCAGAAAATGTTGTTCTTCCCATTTAAATAGTAGTAATTTGCATTGGATGTAAACCTTATTGCATCTCTCATGTTCTTCCAACTTCTGCTCATCAAAAGTTCAACTCACTTCATCTCCCGTGTTTAATTTGTTTTATCTCCCCAAAATCTTCTTCAACTTTTTTTCCTACTTCTCCTTCCCACTTTTACCTTATTTTTTTTTAAAAAAAAAACAGACTAATATTTATTTTTATTATATTTAATCAAGTCACCTACATTTTTTTCATAATTATATAGGCTTATTTTACAGCTTTTTTGTTTGAGATAGATTTTTGTTAAAATTAAAATAGTTGAACTGATATTTTTAACTTTACAAATAAAGATCTGAAATTAATTTGTAATTTTCCTGCTTACTATAAAAAAAAATCAATAACACTTCATTATTTTTATACAATCTTATCAATCAAGCTAGCAAATCTTCCTAAATTAATGATTACATCACCATCTTTAAGGCTGCGCAACGGACCGGAACGGAACCATCGGACCGAAACGAGACGGTTTGACTGGTTTGTTGACCGGTACTGAGATGAACCGGACCGAAATTACCAGGACGGATACTTGGTTCCGTCCCGTCCCAATATATACCGGGATGGAACCGGAACGGACCGGAATGGAACGGGATGGGATAAACGGGACGACACATCTAGCTATTTCAAAATATGATAATTTTTTTTTTAGTTATTTTGATTTTTTGAATTATGAAAATATGAATGTTTTTATTTTTTTATTTTTCTAAGTTTAAACTTTAAATTAATAGTTTTGAAATTTATAATGTAATTTTACTTAAGTTTATTTTAAAGATATTTTTTTTAAAATTTTTTACCTATTAGTTAAGTTTAATAAAGTTTTAAAAAAAGGTTTTTTAGCTTAGTTTTCAAATTTCAAGATTTGAATCTTTTGAAGTTTATAAGTTATTACTTATTAATATGTTATAACTTATAAGTTATATTTATAACTTGTAATTTAAATAACTTAAGTTTGTAATTTTAAAAAAATAAATAAAAATAAGGATAAAACAATGACACAAATGACAAATTTAAAAAATATCAATCCAATTTATTTAAATTTGTATTACAAATTACAATTACAATTTACAACTATTAATAGAGTGCATAATTTACGCAGCCACCTTCTAGGAAGGGTTCTGTTTCAACTAAGCCTCGAATGTAATACTAATAGTTGTATAGTCCCGTAAAGCCTTTCTTTAACTCAGCTATAGATTGACTGTAATCAACTACTGGTCTTGGTAAAGCTCGTTGACTATCTTGAAGTTCCATGCCATCGTCACTACCACATCCAATGGTTGAATCTATGAAAAGTTCATATTGACTATCTAACTTTGAAAGTCCTTGATTTCTACGCTCAACATTTATCCAATCTCTAAAAAGCACCGATATCTCCAAACTGTCTTCTGCTAACGAATATTTGTGGTCTCCAATTTGAAATCTTGCCGCGCTGAAAGCTGTCTCTGAAGCTACTGATGATCCTTGAATTGCAAGCACATCCTTCACCATCCTATTAAGTTTTGGAAATTGAGTTCCACGAGCCCTCCATCAGTTCAGTAGTTGTGGTATACCTTCCTCGTTTGTAATATTATCTGAACCCTGTTCAAGATATTTAACAAATTCACATTTATTAGAAGAGTCAAGACCAAGTTTATGTTTCACTCTATCATGGGCACCTACTCGAGGCATAGACATTTGAGGATTTTCAACATTATCTAAGGAACAATATTTATCATACATTTCTTTAGCAAGTAATTTTATACTATTTTGACATTCTGGTTTAATATCTAAATTTTGATAAATGTATTCAACTAAAGCTTTTGCACCATATTGTTTATATTCATGGTTGAAAAGAATTGCAGTTAAATAAATTTGAGGGATAGGAAAAAAATATTTCTTAAATTTTGTAATCATAACTTTAATAGCACTAGTAAATAATTTATTTGTTTTATATTCAGAAAAGAGAGATGAAATCTCACATATATGTATTAAAATTTCGAAAATAGTAGGATAATACATTCCAGAATTTTTTTTAGTAGCATCATAAAATGATTTCAAAAATATTCTAAGTTCATTTACTTCATCTCAATCACTATCATTAAGTTTTAATTCAGGATAAGCATTATGACTATTAAATTGCATAGTAATAGGTTCTCTATATGTATAAGCAACTTCAAGCATATCATAAAAGGAATTCCATCTAGTTTTTACATGTTTTGGAACTTTTCTAAGCGGAAGTTTACATGCATTACAAATCTCTTTAAATTGATTAATTCTACTACACTATGCATATGAAAAATATAAAAACAAGCATTATCAACTTTATCACAACTATTTTCAAATAATTTCACACCGTCACTAACAACCAAATTTAATACATGCGCAACACATCTAACATGAAAAACATATTTACTAATAGGACAAATTCTAGGTTCTAGCATATTAATAGCATTTAAATTAGCAGAAGTATTATCTAAAGTAATACTAATGACTTTATCACAAAGACCGAAAAAAATTAAAATTTTCAACACAGTAGTAGCAATATACATTCCAGTTTTTTTCTGTTGACAAAATTTATAACTGATAATTCTTTTTTGTAAATTCCTATTATAATAAATCCAATGCGCAATAACAGTTAAATAATCAAAACCATTAGGACTACGATCCATATCAGTGGTAATAACAACTCTACAATTCATTGTTTCAAAATAGGCACGCAAAAATTGACAATGTTTTTCTTGAAATTCAAAAATATCTCTTTTTACCATGCTTCTTGATAAACCTTTAAAACTAGGATTAATGTATCACGAATATATGCAATAAAACTTGGATGTTCTTCAAAACTAAAAGGTAAACCACAAACAACAATCATTTTTGCAAAATTTTCACGATCACGATCCTTATTATAGGTTCGATGTGTAAGAGGACCACTTGGGTTCGAAGTATTTAATTCACCTTGAACCATATTTGATCCTCTAGCCGATGCTCCAATGCTAGAATCTTCACAAACAGTAACAGAAGATAAATATGCAAACCACTCTTTACTATGTTTTTGCGTCAAATGCTTTTTTAATCTCCCCGTTAAACCTCCACTCCCACCAGATTTATATTTAAAATGTTGTTTACAAAGATTACATATACTAAAAGTTTTTTCTTCATTCAAATAACAAAATTTCCACATATTTGATTTTAAAGTACGTTGTACCTTGGTCTTACCTCTAGTTGGAACAATAAGGGGACGACTAGTTCCAACCGGAGGATTGTCCTCCTGAGGTGGAACTTCAGTACTATTGAGGTCGGGACTAGTTGGTGTATCATCTAAATCTTCTTCATCAATTTATACTTCTTCATTTTCTTGATAATTACCATAATGTCTTTCATAAACCTCTTCGGAAATTATAGGAGTATCCGAATTAATTTCTATAGGATCGGGACGAGAAAAACTAGTGTCATTCACATGAGTAAATTCATCAGTATTCATTCTAACAAGAGGAAATTTAGATTTAGAAGAACTAGAACTGTTATTATTTTTTGTAAACATAATTTTTACTCCGTGTACAATACCTTTTTTACCTCCACTTTTTTTAGAAGACTCCATGATATAAAATTATAAATTATAAATATGAAATTTAACAAGAACAAATAAAATATAACAAGAACAACTTACAAATAATAAATAAAAAAAATAAATATAAGATTAGAGAGTGGAACGAAGTTACCAAACGTTTGTGTAAAGAACAAATGATTATAACCGAAAATTAAAAAATTGATGTCGAAACTTGAAGTTTGAAGAAGATTCCTACTCCAAAATTCACCAAATGATTATTGAAATCTTCACAATTACAAAATAATATGATTGAAATTTAGAACTTGAATATTGAAAGTATGAAACTTTGAGAAAGATTGAGAATTGAGAGAAATTGATGATTGTTAATTGTTAAATACTGTAAATACGTAAATTGTAATTAAAAATATAAAGAGAGGGAGTATATATAGTTTTTAGAAATTGTGATTATGTGTTGGAAACTTGGAATTGAAAAATATAGTCGTTGGAATGGAATATGGATTGGAGTCTGGAGACGTTGAAAATATTTCCGTTGGCGGCTGGGGCAGTCAGCATTGGCCTGTGGGGACTGGGGATGGCTGGATGGGGACAGGCCGGCAGGGCGGAGGGGCAGCAGGCTTTTCAGCCTTTCAGAAAAGCTGTCGCCTGGGGTATTGGGAAAGCCTATGTTTGTTATTTTTTTTATATATAAATTATAATACAAAATATAAATTAATTAATAAAAAATAATTAATCGGAACCGGATTGAATCGAAATGGAACCAGAATAAACCGGTACCGGTACACCGATATCAAATAGTGATACTGTTCCGTCCCGTGTACGGTTCACGGGGTCCCGTTCGGTCCCGTGTACCGGTTCACGGTGTCCCGTTCCGTCCCGAAGACTACCAGACCGGAAAAAACCGGAATGGTACCGGAACGGTACCGGTACAATCCGATCCGGTGCCCAGCCTTAACCATCTTATTTAAAGATGTATATGGGGATAAAGGAAATAATTCATTATAATTTGGATAAAAAATGAATATTTCTTATTAAAAATTAAAAATTAAAAATAAAAGATTACAAAATCATTTCTGTTTTGTGATAACTTGGTTGGTAAAGTAGTTGTGTTATTATTTTTATAATAAAGATGATTTTTTTAATTTGTTATTGCAGAAGTGGTCTAAATTGTCGATCAAATTTTAAATTTTAAGAATTGAATATTGAAATTTCCCCTTTTAAATGAATTTGAAATCATATTTTAAATTGAAACTAAAGTTTTATTGAAAATATAATAAATAAATACGAGTTTGAAATTGCATGTCCAACAAAAGCATAATTTTATAATTTATGATTGAGAATGTCATTTTTGTTTCTCTTTTTCTAAATCATAATATATGAAGTAATAATTAGATTACTATTGTTAACCATAGTGAAAGCTTAACAAGCTATCATGGTTAAAGTTAGTTAGTAAAGTTAGTTATTGTTAAGGTAGTCATCGAAGTTAGTTGGGAGAGTTGGCAAAATAGCCACTCTCCAAAGTTAATTGAGCATTAAGACAAAAGTCTTGAATAATTTGTGGTATACCCACTATTAATGACATCATCCACATGCCCTAATTGGCACATACAAAAGACCTCACTAAATTTTAATATCTCCACTTTGGTCCCCCCTTCTTTTCCAACTAATTTGGAATAATATATATCTATTTGCATTTCTTAAAAATTATATTAGAAAAAAACAAAAAAGCCAAACAAACGGGAAAGAAGAGCAGCTCGTTTTGCTGCTGTCGAAACTGATGATTCCGGCGAGTTTTCCGGCCAAAATATCCATTTTCAAGGTAAAATCATCATCATCTCATACTCCATAGTCATGTTTACTCCATTTCTTTCAAAAACCAAGCTTCAAAATGATTTTCCATCCATTTTAGAAATTTGAGAAATCTTCCATAATTAACACTTGATAACTCATTATAGATACATTTTAGTTGTTTAAAAGCAATAAAAATGTCACGCCCCGAGCCTACATCCTGGAGGTGGCCGGCACTCCAAGACCATTGCAGGCCCCAAGCGAACCCTTGGCCTGGCTTACTTAACTCAGCGGAAGACTTAACTCAACAAAATAAACTCAAGTAATAGTTTAAATGATAACATCTTAGCCAAAATGGCAACTTATGTCTCAAAACAAAGTATCTGCAAATACATAGCTGAGAGACTCAAAATTAACTGTCTGACTGTCTATGAAGCCTCTATAATACTAAGATGGATGTTGGGACAGACCCTACAACATCCTAATAAGGAAAACTAGTAAAGCGAAATAAAAGAGTCCTCCGGAATGCAAGGAGGCTCACCACTGACTCTGGAGTGCTCAACTGGATCAACGGCGCGCTGGATGCTGATCCTGGTTACCTGCGTCTGCATCATGATAAGATGCAGGCCAACTGGCATTAGTACATCGAATGTACGAGTATGCGAGTTGGAATGCTAAACAACAACTTAAGCTTGAAAGGAGTACAAATGAACACTTACCTTGGCTCTGTTTAACTCATGAATAACTGAACTCAATATAAAGTAATAAGACACATGCAATATATATAAGACTTGTAAAACAGTGTAAACAACTTAGTTCGTTAAAGATAAATCAATAACAAACTCAACTTTACTTGTATATACAAGTAATATAACTTTTGTGGGAGATTCTCTAACCGACAACCACCACTATGAGCCTAAGTAGTGATACAACGTCTTGCCTACGCTGCCAGAACTGTCCTATACTTTGCCGTAATATAGAACGCTTAACTTAGTGGATCCACTAGTCTATGCTAAAAGCATCTTAAGGAGTCATCTAAAAAGTATGATCTTTTACTACCCATGATGGCTACATGGTTTATGGAGACTTGAGTTAATATGAACTCGCATCCCCATATCGCTGCTTAATACTACTCCCAAAATATACTTAGCTTATATGTTTGTAAAAACAAAACTCTTTCTTTGGATTGAGATAATAACTCAAAACTTAGCTTAAAAGCTCTCTTGGAATCGATGTTCCTTTTATTGCTCAAATGTGAAAAAATTTATAAACTCTTGGGAATACTTAGTCCCCTTATAGCTTTTTGAGAAATGAACTCAACTCTTTACTCTTTGCTTAACTTGAAACTTGAGCCTTAAAACTAAGTTAAAACGTTTGTTAAAGACTCTTGAAAACATTAAGAAACTTGGCTTTGACTTGCTTCTTAACTTCTAGACTTTGACTCTTAACTTCTTTGACTTTGATCTTAATTTTCCTTGAATTGGATTATGGATCCAAGTTTCATGATCTCATGTTTATGGATGATTTCATGATGTTTAGATGTACCTTAGAGTGTTGGAAACAACTAGAAAACATAGGTACATCATTTAGGAACAAGTACGTAAAGGTGGGGAATGAATGGGGAAAACTGGCGTCCCTGGCGCTCTGAGAGGCGCGGGGCGCTAGCCTCAAACTTCAGAGAGGTCTGGCTGGTACTCTGGCTGGCGTGACACACTAGAGGCCAAACTTCAGAGAAGTTTTTGTGGCGCTCTGGCAGGCGCGGCGCCTCAGCCCTTTTGCCTAGCGACTTCCAACTTTTCTCTTCCGTTCTTCCTCTCTAAACCTCCCTAACTTCCATAGTTCCTTCCCCAAACACTTAGGATCAATAATATACAACCAATCTAACTCGAAAAACAACTCGGAAACATGAATCAACTCACCCCCAAGCATCAACAACTCAACCAACAAGAATTCTACAATTTGTTCTTCAAGAACCGTACTTCTTCAACATGTAAACAACTCAAAACAATTGGATTGAAACAAGTTGGTGTGTGGGTGAACTAACCCAACACAAAAATATCTCACATCCCTTAATAGGGATCACCCCCGACGAATTCCACTCGCAAGCTTGGATGATCTTGACGAATTCTTGCCTTTTTCTCCTTTTCTTTCTTCTTTTCTCTCTTCTCCAAGCCCTAAGCGTATTTCTCAATTCTCCAAACTGACGAAGTCATGTTTTTACCCCAATAAATCCCTACAATCAAATTAGGAAATAACTTAGAGAAAAGACTAGTTTGCCCTTCCCTAAATCTGGATTGGGACTTTCCTCAATCCAACAGCTCAACTTCCGAAAGGCATATTTTACTCATACGATGTCGAAATCATGCAATATCAGTGGCGTTGGAAAGATATATCCAAGGGCTCTCCAACCATATCAATATATTCTCCTAAATCCCCCTGAGATAGGAGTTATGACCGTTTGAAAATGGCTAAAACTCATTTTCTTAACTTAGACAAAATTTCCAGATTTCCTTATTCTTTCCAAAAATCAATATTTTCATATTTTAAACTCTTTATAGTCATTTCTAGGTGCGAGATGTTACAAAAAATCTGTTTCGCCATTGCAGGAGTTGCATTTTGAACCACGATCTCATTCAGTCGCGTTTTTGTACGGATGTCAGACTTCATCGATCGTTAACGACTGATACTGTAATCTACTATATATATTTGTAGTGGATAATGGCAGTAACTGAATTTGTTGTTGCTGGTGGTGATTATATGGGAGTATGGGAGGAGACTCTCAAAAGCTGGAATTGGAAATCTTTTAGTAAGACGACAATGCCCATTGCGTTGCGTCGCAATGGTTCATATGACGATATGATTTCAAGTGTAATTGAGGCCGTTGAGTTAACTTGCGAGCCAAATGACTTAGTGATTAGCTATTAAATGAATGGGAGGGGAAAACTACATCCCACAATCATAAAAAATGATAGGCACGTGAGCTTGTACATGTTAGATATTGGTATTGATGGCTCTAGGCCTACATTGAGGATAAACGTTAATGTGAGGCCTCCAATTGAACCAACAAATTCATTTAATGGCGATAATAATTCGATTGGAAATGAAAGATTGGGTGATTATTCAAAGGAGAGCTTGGGTGATAATTCAAATGAGGGTTTGGGTGATCATTCAATGAATATACATGATGATCCAACTAATGTGGAAAATCAGCCAGTAGATGCGGAAGATCCCGAACCCGAATGTTGTGAAGAAATGCAAGTACAAAAGGAATTGGGATCACAATCCAATCATTCCTTCTCCGATGGAACTAATTTATGTATAAACTAAACTTTCAGTAACAAGAATGAGTTGCAATTGTTATTAGTCGAAGCGGCGGCAAAAAAGTCTTTTGATTTTGCTACTGTGAAGAGTTGTACTAAATACTTAAAGGTGAAATGTGTATCTCGAAATTGTGCATGGATGTTGCGGGCGAGGAAATATAAATGTTCGGATAGATTTTGTATCTATAAATACATTGGCGAACATAGTTGTGGCGTTGAACATGCCAACAGTAGCCATAGAAAGATCTCAATCAAAGTCATTGATTCACTTTGTGTAAATATGAATTGTGATGGAAAGGGTCCAAATGTTAAAGAGATTCAAAGAGCTATGTTTAATTCTTCTCATTGTAGTCCAAGCTATTGGAAATGTTGGAAGGGTGGTGTGGTTGCTAAGGAAATTGTCCGAGGGACAGCGGAGAATGGATATTCATGCTTACCAACTCTTTCCTATATGTTCGAGACACTTAATGTTGGTTCTAGTTATTGTCTCATGGTAAACAAGGATAGTCATAGGTTCATGTATTATTTCTTGGCCTTTGGTGCTTGAATTATAGGATTTGACCACATGAGAAATGTGATTGCGGTTGATGACACTCATTTATATGGTAAATATGAGGGAGTGTTGTTGAGCACTGTTGCACAAGATACGGAAAATCATGTTTATCCAATTGCCTTTTGTGTAGTGGACAAAGAGAATGATGCATCTTGGACATTCTTCTTTGAGAAATTGAAGGAGATTATGGTCGATGAACCAAATTTGTGTTTTATCTCCGATAGACATAAGAGTATCGCCAACGGTATTGTGAACGTTTACAATCATGCTCACCACGGATACTGTATGAGGCACCTCGGTGAAAATCTCCGCATAAATCATCATTGTGGAGATTACCTTTATCTTTACTACAATGCGGCAAAGGCTTATTCTTTGGAGGAGTTTGACAATTATTTTGTAGAATTCAAGAACAAATGCCCCGCGGCAGCCGTCGTCCTTGAGCATGATATTGGTTTTGAGAAGTGGAGTAAGGCACATTTTCCTAGCAATAAATATGAAGTGATGACCACAAATATCGTCGAGTCACTCAATGCTATGTTGATAGACGAGAGAGAGTATCCTGTGGCATCTATATTTAATTCGATTGCTAAGAGGTTTGGAGAATTGTTTAGGGAGAGGCATGCTTATATCCTCAAATCAATGGGTAATCAAATGGTGCCGGCTGCGGAAAAAATCGCAAGAAAAAAAATGATCGAGGGCGACTCCTTATATGTGGAGAATGTAACCGGGGACGTCAATCAATTTACCGTGTTCGGTGCGGGTGTTACTGCCTATGTGGACCTACTGGAAAAGTCATGTTCATGTAGGGAATATGACTTGATCAAGATACCTTGTGCTCACGCGATGGCCACTTTGCGATCGAAACATGGCAATGAGTATGGTATGAGCATCTATGAGTACTCTTCGCCTTTATATAAAGTTGAAGTGTACCTTCTTGCATACATGGATTCTATTAATGTTGTCCCTCTCGAGTCGAAATGGTGTGTTCCAGAAGAATTGCTTAATGTGAAGATTCTTCCGCCTCTTGTCGATACTAAGTTTGGAAGAAAAAGAAGAAAACGTGTCAAAGGCATCGGCGAGAATTTCAATAGCAAGAGAAGGAACAAATGTTCAATTTGTAAGAGAACCGGACACAAGAGAACTACATGTGTGAACAACAACAAATCTTAAACAAGCTTGATTGAATTTGTTTTTGTAATGAAGCTACTGTTTGTTTTTTGCTACTGTAATCAAGCTTTTGTTTATTTTTGCTACTGTAATCAAGCAACTGCCAGCATTTTGGTCAATTTATTGTAATCTATTATCGTAATTACTCATGATCTAATATAGATCAATTAAAAAATGACATATTTTGTACACTGTCTATTAAGTTGTGTATTATTAATATATTAAAATTTTTAATAGAATATGATTCTAATGCATGAATTAGAATATGATTAAGAATTAGAATTAGAATGAATTAGAATGCTATTTGTGACTATTTTTAATGCACCAAATCAAACAATGCTTAAGAAATAATCTAAGTTTAACTAATTCAACTATAACTAATACAAGCATTATTTGCATATACACTCTACCAAACGAATCCTTAATGAATTGTCAAAAATATAGATGTTACCATTAAAAAAAGTAGCAATTTGAACTTTTTTTACTGTTGTAAAATTTGTATATCTAAATATTTACTGGTTATCAAAATATATAAACCCTTTATACAATCGATACATGTGTAAAGTGTATGTATGACATATGAGATTTACACTCTGACAAGTATATTCGGGTTTATATCTATGTTAACGCATTATCAATACTTCACCAACTAGAATCTGACACTTATATAGACCAAAACTAGTAGAATTTAAAAAAAACAACAATTAATTAATAATAAATTATATATTTGAAATTTATCCAATTAAATAAGTTTAAACAAGTCATATGATCATGTAAGAGTCCACATAAATTGGGTGTGGTGATTAGTGATGTACGAGGAAAAGTTGTGGTTATACAATCAACATTCTTAGAACAGTGTTTGAGAAAACATAAGTATGTTGTGAGGATGTCACTTGTTCAACCACACATTGTTGATTGCCACCCCAATTTATATGGACTCATACATGATCACATGTTTATGTTGTAAAGATGTTGATTGTATAACCACACATAACTATTCCTCATTCATACTTGTGCATTCTTCACACATTAGTTTGAAGATGTTCATTGTATAACTACAACTCTTTCTCATACATCATTTATCTCCACCCCCAATGTATGTGGACCTTTACATTACTTGTTTAAACTTATTTAATTTAATAAATTTCAATAATATTGTTTATTACTCCCTTTGTCCTAGTTTATGTGACTTACTTTCCTTTTTAGTCAGTCCAAAAAAGAATGACACATATCTATATTAAGTAACAATTTGACGATAAAATGTCTATTTTACCCTTTGTAACATCTCTCACCTAGAAACGACTATAAAGAGTTAAAAATATGAAAATATTGAATTTTGGAAAGAATAAGGAAATCTGGAAATTGTCTAAGTTAAGAAAGTGAGTTTTGGCCTTTTTCAAACGGCCATAACTCCTAGCTTAGGATGATATAGGAGCATATATGGATATGGTTGGAAAGCCCTTGGAGAGATCTTTCCAACGCCGCCAAGTTTGCACGATTTCGACATCATATGAGTGAGTTATGTCCTTTGGAAGTTGGGCTGTTGGAATACGGAATTGTCTAATCCGGATTTTAGAAGGGCGATTCAGTCTTTTCCTTACCTAATTACTCTAATTCATTTGTAGGAGATTAATTGGGGTAAAACCAGACTTTATTCAGTTTAGAAAATTAGAATTTTCGCTTAGGGCTTGGAGAAAAGAGAAAGGAAGAAAGAAAGGGAGAAAAGCCAAGATTTCGCCAAGAACGTCAAACCTTTGAAGTGGAATTCGTTGGGGGTGATCCCTATTAAGATATATGATATCTTTTCGTGTTGGGTTAGTTCATCCACACACTCAACTTATTCAATTCAGCAAAGATTGGAGTTGTTTGAATGTTAAGAAAGTGAAGTTCTTGAAGAACATTGTTGAATTCTTGTTGTTGATTGTTGAAATGCCTAGTATTGATTTGATTCGTGTTTCCGGGTTGTTTTTCGAGTTAAATCTATTGGGTATTGAGGGTACTAATGATCCTAAGTGTTTGGGGAAAGAACCATTGAAGTTAGGAGGATTTAGAGTTGAAAATCGGAGAAGAAAAATCGTCAAAACCTGGGGAAGGGGTCCAGGGTGTAGACTCGGGTCGTGACATTAATTAAGATTCAAAATTTCATTAAATATAAATAAATGAAGCCTAATAGTGTCTCGACATATCAATAACAATAGTACTTCTTATGTTTCACTTTGTGTGAGGGTCAAACTAACTACTCCTTGGTGTGAATTTTATTAGAGAATCTTTAAGATTTTTTTTAGATAAAATTTATATGTTTTAAAATTATATATATATAAAAATACTATAAGTCACAACAATCTATAGTTCAGGATAATACAAAAGTTTCTAAAAACAATATGATTAAATAAACTCATTCAACTCTCTTAGTTGGTTTGTCTATGTGACTTAAAAGATTTTTTGTCCCCCATTGCAATGATGACAGTAAAATGATACTACTAATAATAAAGAGGTAGAATGGTACAAATAGGAATGCTAATAATAACAATAATAAAAAGAGAAAGAAAACAAAAGAGAATAGTCCTAGTAGCATGAAGGAACACATATATTGTATGTATTGGATTTTATTCGAATTCTTAAAAGTTAGTTAAGAAGCTTACAATATAATACCAAACAATGTTTAAAATGTGTAATCGTATATACGAATGATATTGAAATTGATTAATTTCATGTAGGTTGAACAAGAAAGAGGACATGTAGCTTCAATTATTGAATGTTACATGAAAGAATATGGAACTTCAAAGCAAGAGACTTACATTAAATTTCAGAAAGAGGTCACCAATGTATGGAAGGACATAGACAAAGAATTTTTCCGTCCAACCGAAGGACCAATGTCTTTCCTTGAACGAGTTCTAAATTTCGCACGTGTGATAGACACGTTATATAAAGAGGAAGATGGATACACAAATGCCAAAGGCAAACTTAAAAACATGATTAACTTGATACTGACATAATCTGTCAAAATATAAATAGGCGGAATGAGCTGAGGGACCTTTGTACTTGACTCCGTTTGTCACCTAGACCCTTCTACTCACGAATTTGTCAACTGAACACTTAAAGTAATTAAAACACACTATTTTAAACCCCTTTGACCGTTGACTAAGCTTATGTGGCGTTTTTTTGCTGAATTGGATCAAGAGCGTGGTTACACACGTTTAAAAGAAAGTGAAGACAATTATTTAAATTTTAAAAAATATTTAAATTAAAAGAAATCTATAAAATTTAAAAAAAAAGAAAAAAAGAAAAGAAAACTCCATTCCCAATATGTTGTACATTTCTTCTTCATCTTCCTCAGAATTTCACCCAACACCCACCATCACCACACACATCTTCTTCGATTTCTTCCAATGCTGTTACACACAATTCTTCCTCTTTTTCTTCTCAGATGCTTCCTATCATTTGAGAGTTCTAATGATTGGAGAAAAATATACTTATTTAGAATTTGGTAAAAGAGAGGAGAAAAAAGAGGTTCTAAATTGTGAAATTGATGTGGATTTTAAATGGATTTTTGAACAACATATCTTAGATTCTTTCTAAATGTAGCACAATTTTATTGAGAGCATCTTGGAAGAGTTTTTCTATAATGACCCATTTTTGATCTCCTTCTCTTCTTTCTCTCATCCTCCATTTTAGTCACTTCATTTCTCACAACTATTAAAACAACAAAATTTATAATAAAAAACATAACTAAGCTTTGCTTATCTCTAATTCCTCTTCAACGTAAATATTCACCAGGAAAGAAAAAAAATGAACGATAACATAAAATCTAAGTAGGAAAATAGATGAAAAATATGGCAAGAAAGAAAAAATGGAAAGAAATCAAGAAAGAAATTGTAACACCTTGTATCCGAAACAGACAAAAAAAAATGCAGATTTTAAGAAGTTGCAGGTGCAACCCACGGTTGCCATCCACAGACCGTAGGTCAGACCATGGCCCGTGCTGGTGGTTCGTGGTTCACCACTGCAACCCCTCCCTAAACCCAACTCAGAAATCGGCTAAGTCTCGACCTACTGACAGACCCACGGTCCGTGGTTTGTGTCCGTGGATCGAGGCCCCCTTTACCCAACCTTTGATGCAAACGATGGCCGACCAACACATACCGTCATTCGATCCATGGCCCGTAGGTCCCATACATCGATCGCTCCGATAATAGTTAAGTCAGGGGTCTTCTGGTCTTTTCCTATTTCGTTGGATCCCTATGCTACGTCGTTTAGACCCTAAATCATGAGGTTTTAGTCAGTTTAAGCCTAGAAACATAACTAGAACTTACCTAAGTCAAATCATTCACCAAAACTTAGAGAAATTAGAACGTAAGAGGAGAAAGAAGTCAAGAACCCTAGTTCAAGAACACAGCAAGGTTCCATCAGTTCTAGCCCCGAAATCGAAAGATTTCTCCGTGGAATTCATCACCAGGTATGTGGGATTTCACTAGTGGGTCCCTTTCACCCATTAGGTCCCTAGTTTACAGTCAGTTTCTTGAATCCCTTATTATGACTAGACCTAGGGTTTCTTGAATGTTAGAATTGTTGGGTTCTTAGCTGTTAGAATGATCCAAATCAGATTAATATGTTAATATTCAGTTTATTGCATGAATTCCAGAACCCTAGCTATGTATTTCTTTAGTTCTTGAATTACACATTATAGGTCAGATATTTCAGTTATTCAGTTATACATGCCTCAGTTATTAATGCATCAATATCAGTTTAATTGTTGCATTCTCAGTTTGCATGTTCAGTTCGAGCTATCCAGTAACTTACAGAAATTCAGTCATAATGTGTTAATCACTTAATCCATTGGGAGTAGCATAACACCGAGTTGGACTAGGGTTCATCGTACCCAAATAGTCCCAGAACTACTAGCCACGTAGGTTGTAAGTCCCCTATGTGGGCATCATTTCAGTGATCACGCCAGCATGCCTCTATACCTTTGGCTGGGTATATTGGGTCCTCTCGATGGGGCGTATACATCTGACTCCACATTTAGCTCATGTGGTTTTATTATCGGTTATTAGTAGCTCCCACAGTTCAGTCAGATCCTATTGCATTGACCATTTATCAATATATCCAATATTCAGTTTCAGCATGTTATAAATTGGTCACTGCATTCAGTTATCTCAGCATTCAATATCTATATCATGTTCAGATTATGTCATTGCTTATTTGCTTTGTTCAATTATATGTTATTTCAGTTGTATTCTATCTTGCATGCTTAGTACCTTTCAAGTACTGACGCATACTCTGCGCTACATCTTCTCGTGATGTAGGTTCAGGTTCTCAGCATCCAGATCACGCTTAGATTGATTCTCGATCTCCAGTTCAACAGAGTCAGGGGTGAGTCCTCATTCTCCGAGGACAATAGTCATGAGTTTCCTTTCAGTATTTTAGTCCTTTGGTTTCAGTTTTGCTAGACTTAGCTGGGGCCTGTCCCAACATTTCTAGTCAGCTAGAGGCTATTTTCAGACATAGATAGATTCAACTTAGTATTGAGTTAATATCTTCTTTGTATTAAACTCACCAGTTATAGTATATGGGTATTCCCCATCTTTTCATTTTTATTTATGATTTAGCTTCCGCATCAGTTTATTATCTTTAGTATGCTCATGATCATGCCAGCACGGTTAGTTTGGGATCACTTGTGGTCCTAAGTCCCGTGTCCGCGTCTCGGGGGTAGTCTCGGGGAGTGACAAAAATGATTTTGGAGATTAGTTTGAGATTTCTCTAAAAGAAATATTATTTGTAATAAAAAAATGACGTGGCAATATATATCTAATGTGGATAGTGAGGTGGTATCCACATCAACGCGATTGAGAGAAACACATGATCATAGGGGTTTAAAATAGTGTGTTTTAATAACTTTAAGTGGTCAGTTGACAAAGTCGCGATTAGAAGGGTCCAGGTGACAAATGAAGCCAAGTATAAAGGTCTCCCAGGTCATTCCGCCATATAAATATAATGATGAAATTGCACTATTCATCATTCAAGTATTCAGAGCAAAATAAGTCATTTAATAATTGAAGACCTTTAATATGCTATTCATAATATATGAACTGTTAATTCCTAGGGAATGTTTGAAATAAACAATAGTTGCTTTTAATTTATTAAGCAAAAGTGTGGTTGGTTTGCCTTTTTTCTCTCATGTTCATTTTCAAAAAATATACAACACTTGAGTTGTATTAAATCCTATTTTATTTCATTTTCATCTTGTTTGGATGATTGTTTATTATAATCACTTTATAATGTACTGTAATCTATTGTATTTGTATTGTATTGTTTTCATAATAAAGTTTGAATAAATTGTACCTTTGTTACAGTTCAATAACTTTTTATTGTTTAGTTTGATTCATGTATTGTACTGTATAATAATTATTTAATTTTCTTAAATTCCCATCGTTGTTGTAAATATTAGATTCAGTAATAGGATACAATCAAACTGAACAACAATTAGAAAAAAGTCAACTAGATGCACTGATTATGACTCGTCAATATTTAAAGTTATTAATTCATACCAATCCTAATGATTTTAATCATAAAACTAAATTCGTTCACTAACGATGATATTATGAAGAATGAAAAAGTCTCACAGTGATGGTAATGAGATGTGTTATCTCCTCATAAGGCTTGGACAATCCTATTATTTTGAGCTAGCTTTAGGGGTGTGACTTAAGCCCAAAACCTAATTTTTCATGATATAAAAGAAGGACCTATCTCAACCAATATTGGATTCCCAAATTAAATTATCCATGCTTCAGGTGTTAAGTATTTTTTTTTATTAAACTGTTTCCAATGATCATTGATATGAAAAAGTTACATCTTGGAGTTTGGCATACCAATCTTAATACAACATCTTATGGTAAAGGTAAAATTAGATAAACTCAAAAAAAAATTAACACAAAAAATGGAGGGAGTCTAAGCTAGCTATGTAATGACTCGGAAGGTCCCTTTTGAAAAATTTCATAAAATTATCGTTTTACCCCTCCCAATTTGACCCTGATTCATTTTTGATTGATTTTGAAATTGGTTTCGAGTTTTGAGTGAAAAATTATGAATTATGATAATTATGGAAGTTTGAAAGGCTAAAGTTCATTAAAAAGTGATTTTCGGTGTCTTTTGGAGTTTTGAGTCTCGAATGAAAGTTCGTCGATTTCGTCAACTCTAGAATGTGGAAATTAGTCTAGGAGAGTTGCCAATTTCAAATTCAGAGTATTTTTGTGGATATGAGGTCTTAAGTTGAAAATTGTTGAGATTTTAGCCTTTGGATTGACTTTGGTCAACATTCAAAATTCAGATGCTCGGTTAGATTTCCGACAGTTCCATTGGATTCAAAGAATGATTTTAGGTCTAGGAGATGTCTTGGTTGAAATTCAGAGGTCCCGAGCTTTATTTGGTCTTTTTAGGCGTTATGGTCATTTCTTGTGACTTTACGGGTTTTGGGTCAAAGGGACCTATAATTCGTGTTTTGATGGTTCCATCGAGTCTGAAACATAAATTTTAGTCTAGTTGCAAATTTGGTTTGTGTGAAAGGGATTCCAAACGAATCCCGAGGGTCATTTTGAAAATATTTTATGCCTTATCTGATTGTTGGTTTGTTGTTTCTAGTGCAGTGTTAATTATTTTTCGCAATCGCATGAATGAATTTCACGATCGTGAGGCTATAAGGTTCTGGTCATCGCGATCGAGTGGAGGTTTGCCGCGATCGCGATGGTCAAACTTAATGGGTTGACCCATTTAACTCATGACGATCACGAAACTTTGGTCCTCGCGATTAAAATTTTATACCCAGGTAGAATGTTTTTTTAAATTAGGGTTTCAACTCCATCTCATCATTTTTGAGTTTTGGAAGCTTTGGTGTGGTGATTTGAACAAGGTTTTTGAGAAGAAACGGTTAGGTAATGATTTCTAACCTAAAGTCTTCATTTACCCGTTATTAATGAATTTAAGTGTTCAAATTAGCATTTTTGGAGTGATTATTTGAAATTTCTTCAATCAACTCCACAAATTGAATATCTTATGTAATTAATATAATGCTCCATAAAGAACCCAAAAACTTGATAAAATGATGATTTTGAGCTAAATTCTTATCTGTTTTCGAAATGGTTTTCACCAATAGTTTCCAAATGACTTGGATACTGTATTCAGTAATGATTTTCGGGTTCAAACCTCATTTTTGGAATCAGGTTTTTGAGTTGATTTGACCCAGTTTTCAAAGTATATGATATGAGTGTTGTTATTTCCATAATCTTATTGTGATTACTTGTTGGATTAGATTGTGTGGCCTTGGATATTGTTCGAAAAGGAAAATCTCAAGTCTCGAATTGATATTTGATTGAATTAAAGGCAAATGAATTTCTAAACCTTGTAAAACTTGTGGAATCTTGTATTTCCTTTCATTGTGTGCGTTGGGGAGTAATGAGAATGAGGTGATGAATGCAATAACTCCACTTGATTGATCTTAGTGAATGAAAAAGGGGAATAAATGAAAAAGGCAACATGTTGATAGTTGTGTTTTGTGATTGCCTTGATGATGATCCTAATTTGTTGATTGATAAAATGATTCGATGGCATCATTGTAGACTTGAATTGCTTGAGTTTATTGTCTCTTCTTTATGGTGTGAAATTGTTTATTTCCATTGATTTATGTACACTATGATGAGACATGTGGTGATTATGCTGATAAAAAATAGTTTCGACAAGTGACTTATACAAAGCTGATGGAAAATGGTTCCGACGAGTGATATTGTGTTGATGGGAAATAATTTTGGTGAGAGATATTATGCTGATGGAAAATATTTTCAGCAAGTGTTTGACTATTGTGATTTGATGAACTTGATACTTGTGATTGAACTACTCTATACTTGTGATTGATCTACTTGATACTTGTGATTGACATACTCGATACTTGTGATTGATTGACTTGATACTTGTTGACCGATGAATTGTGACTATTGGACTATGATTTTAAGCTTAGTGAACCATATATTGTAAATTATTAAGTTGAGTTTATTTTTATGAAGGTTGTAGTTGAGGCGGTTCAGTTGGAATGAAAGGAGTACTCGTGTTCAAGCTTAGTTTTTCCTTATTTATTGGGTAGCTTCCTGAGTACCGTGTTGTTTGGTACTCACTCCTTGCTTCTCAATTATGTAGGTTTTGAGCCTGGACCCGTGTGATCATTCTTCTTCATCTTTCTCTGAAAGCGAAGATTTTGAGAGGTAGTTGTTTGTCATTCCGATGGACCCTCTTGTTCCTTATTTTATGCTTTGTTTTATTATATTCGAGAAAGAAAGAAATTGACACTTGTATTTAATTTTTAATTTGGTTTTCATCCACATGATATTTGTACACGTGATAATCAAATTTTGAAGGTGTTTTTGTAATTGGCTAAGTTTTCCCCACTTAATTCACCCGATTTGACTTTACATGTAAATAAAGAATGGTTCGGGCCTTAGCTTAGAAATTTTCAGAGTGCTACATGAATACAAATAATGCAAATTTTTTGAATACAATGATACAAGAGAGAATGAATACTAATGCAAAAGTTTTGAATACAAGTGATACAAGAGAGATAGAATACACATGATATGTTTGATTCCCAAAAATTAATAGGCATTTATGAACAACCACAATAATAATATATTTAGTGTAATTTTATAAGTAGAATTTAGGGAAAATAAATATATGTTAAATCTTTGTGGAATAGAAAACTTATATTTGACTACTTGTAGTAAAATCATGGTCATATGTATCTTCGAACAATTTGAATATTCAGAAGCAGATGGATCACTTACTCTTCATCAATCCTAAAATTTACACAATAATGGTAATTAATGGGTTCAATTAATGTGAACATGCTACATTTGAGGAATCAAGTAATTAGTGCATGCATTTATAGACTTATATATAAATTGGAGAGAGAAAAATAGAGCACGCTGCTATATTTTGAGCACCCAAAGACACCTAAAATTTCTTGTTGACAAAATTGTATAAATTTTACGAATTACATAGTTTTAATATGAAATTACAATCAATTCCTATTTAGTTTGTAATTACATTAATCCCTGAGAAAAGTAAAACAAACTGGATACATAATATGTAGCTCGGATACATTAAAAACTAGCTCGGATACATTATAAAATAAACCGGATACATAATATGTAGCTCAGATACATTAAAAAATAGCCTGGATACATTAAAAACTAGCTCGGATACATTAAAAACTAGCTTGGATACATTATAAAATAATTTAGAATTATGAGAGAAATAAGGGATTTTAGAGGTTTTTAGAAATAGAAGGGAATATTAGAAATAAGGGAAACATAAGACGTGTATTTCAGTAATTTTTCCAAAATTGAATCACGTGTTCTTATATATTATTGAAGAAAACCTATGTAAGAAATTCTTAAACACCATTGGTAGCCATAGAGAAAAAAACTTAAATTTCCTGTTGATAAAATTAAATCACATGTTCTTATACATTATTGAAAAAAACCTATGTAAATTTTTTAAAACACCATTGATCGCCATAGAGAAAAAAAAACTACGTAAAAAAGTCTTAAACACCATTGATAGCCATAGAGAAACTGAATTGTACACCTGTTGAGAAAAATGAATTAGTTGTACATCCACTACAAATGTATATATCCTACTCTATAAAGCTGACAATTAACAATTGATATTCTAACTAACTACACGTGTATATCGATATCCCTAACAACTTCTACCAAAATATCTCTAAGGTAATGTCCACTCTGCCCTCAGCATTTGCTTCAACTTATTCCTATTTTATCATTCCCATTTAAAAAGGGGCGGAGCTACATACCAGTAAGAGTGGTTAGCCAAACACCCTTCGCCGAAAAATTAGATGATGTATATAGACAAAATTTTCTTTATTATTCGAGTATATAGATAAATGAACACACTTGTACACAACAAATGGTGGTGGTCCAGTGGTAAGCTTGCTCGCTTGAGTGTTTGACGTCCCTAGTTTGATTCCCTTGTAGTGCACAGTTTTTTCCTTTTATAAAAAAGGAAAGAAACTAAAATAGTTGTCTCTATCTTTCTATTTCTAGCCTTAAATTAATAGTACTAAGAAATTACATCTTTCTATTTCTAGCCTTGAATTAATAGCAGAGGCGTATCCAGAAGGGGGTCACCGGGTTCACGTGAACCCATGCTCCCCTCCTGAAATCATATATAGTAGTGTTATATTTTTAAAAAATATTTAAATATAGATATGTGAACCCACACTTGAAGTATTATACCGTGCGATTATGTTGGCTGCACCTCTCTAAGTGAGGTTAGAAATTTGAATCTTTTAGTTATCTTGTTTTAATTTCCTTTTTAAAATTGGGTAATGTCTCTCTAAGTGGTTTGGATAGGTAAAAATAACTTTGGACCTATAATTTTAAAATTTTAATTATTTTTAATGATAAGAACCTAAATGTTAAACCGATCAAATTTATATCTTAGATCCACCTTTTTGTAATAATGCACCCATCATCTCAAAATCCTGGATACGCCTCTGAATTTAATAGTAATAATTGCCTATATCTTTCTATTTCTAGCCTTGAATTAATAGAGTACTAAGAAATTACATCTTTCTATTTTTAGCCTAGAATTAATAGTAATAGTTGCCTCTACCTTTCTATTTTTAGCCTTGAATAGTACTAAGAAATTACATCTTTCTATTTCTAGCCTTGAATTAATATTACTAAGAAATTACATTTAAAGATATGCTTAAAGGTTACTTTCCACTATTATTCTTTTGATTATTTCTAAGTTATTTTTTAAAATAGTTAAGAATGTCAATAAAAAAAGGGGATAATTTCAAAGATCTGTAACTTCCCTTGTGATTTACAATATTACGTTTACTTCCCTTATTTTGATTTTCTTGTAACCACTCTTTAAATTTATTTAAAATAAATATAGATAATAGAATATGACTAAATTACCTTGAACTACAAAATATTCACGAAAAAAGTCCCAGCAATTTTTTTTTTGGTTTCCCATCCGGTGTCCGGTACCCACATTGGAGCCTGACTAAATCTGGATTCGCTCCGGGAAGTCCCACATTGGGGGGTAAAACACTCCCTAACAAAGTCGATTATGTACCCAAGGGGCTTGAACCCGAGACCTCTTTGGTTAAGGATGAAGGAGTACTTACCACTCCACCACAACCGTTGTTGGTCCCAACAAATCATTTGATATGAACCAAAGGTAGTGTATTCAACTAGCACCTAAAATTGTTTTTCCTTATTTTTCTCCATTAGTTTTGATTTATACCATTGATAGTTTTATATTTGAAAAAGAAAAACTCTCCAACAAGAAATCAAAATAGGGGCTCATTTTCATAATATTTTTATACAATGTTATGTTCAAATATTCTTTATATGTAATGGTATATATATTTGTGATGATACTTTGTGAAAACTGTAGGTCTTTGAATTTTATTTTTCAAGAAAAAGTTGGTACAAATAATATATTACATGGTGATTAGAGTTCTTCCTTTTAATTACCAAGATTAAATAGTAATGAAGTATTAAGTTTATGTGATGGCTTAGACCTTCCTCCTTCCGGATGAATTTAATACAAGTCACTACGCATTTGATCGCGAGTGTAACACCTCGGTATTTGAAAGAACTAGAATTTGAAAGAACTATTTTCGAAAGAGTAAATTTGGAATTTTTTGCAAGTTATGCTAAGTATGAGTTTTGGGTCAACTTCAAACGACCATAACTTTCAGTACAAAATGAGTTAGGTGGCCCATTAGATATCAAATGAAAGATCTTGGAATCCTCTTTCCAACGTCACCGAGTTTGCTAATTTTTGAGCTTGTATGAGGGAGATATGCCCATTTGAAGTCGGGGCTGTCTAGTTAAGGAAAGCTACCCGAATTTAAGAGGGGTATTTTGGTCTTTTCCTTACCCAATTAATTTAATACAAAATTTGGTAATATCTAGGGGTCTAAACTGATTTGGTTCAGGTTTACAAATCCAAATTTACTCTAGTGTTTTGAGAGAAGTTCAAGAAGAGGAGAAAAGGAGAAAAAGTCAAGCGTTCGTCAAGTTGTTGAGGATTTTCGTTGCGCATTTTGCCAAGGGTTGATCCCTAAGAGATATGTGAGTTCTCATAGTATTTGGTTTGTTCACCCACACACCAATCATGTTATTTTCAGTGCAGATTGGTTCTTAAAGTTTAAGGATTTGAGTTCTTGAAGCGTTTTCTTGAAATTCCTTTCGTAATCTTGATTGTTGGGGTTTTGATGACTTCTTGAGATAATCGTATGGATTTTAAGAGTTGATTTTTTAGTATATTCTTGTGTACTTTGGTTGGGTATTTGAATCTATGTGATTGGGGAAGAAACCATTTGATTCTAGATAAATTAGGGTCGAAAAATAAGTAAGAAAATTCGTCAAGTTTTCTGGGAAAAGGGGTGGGGAGCCACGCCATTCAGTACGCCACCACTTTCCTTTTGTATTTTTGGCTCTGGGGCGCCACGCCACTCAGTATGCCACCACTTTCCTTTTGTAGTTTTGGCTCTGGGGCGCCACGCCAGTCAATACGTCAGGGTCGCCATGTCCTCTACCCTTTTCCACTTCTTTCCGTTTGAGTTCCCTCGAATCGTACCTATATTTTCTAGTTGATTTCTACACTCTAAGGTACTTCTAAACATCATGAGATCATAGCCCTTGAATCCATAATTCAAATTCAAGGAAGGGCTAAGAGTAAAGTTTAGAGAGTTTCTTGGAGTCTTTTCGAAAGTCTTTTACAATTGTTCTAAACTTGTTTTAAGACTTAAGCATTGAGTTTGAGAAAGAGTAGAGCCGAGTTCATTTTCTTTAAAATGTTATATGGGAACTAAGTATTCCCATAGATGAAATGTTTTCACATTGAAGATGAGAGGAAACACCGATTTCCAAAAGAGTTTTCATGAGTAGTTCTGAGTACAATCTCTTTTAAGAGAAAGACTAAAGAGTTATGTTTTTAAAGATATGAGCTGAGTATATTTTTAGGAGTAGTATTGAGCACCGATATGGGGACGAGTTCAGATAACCCCATCTCCATAAATCATGTAGCCAACGTGGGTAGAAAGGTTCATACTTTTTAGATGATTCCTAAATGCTTTTAAAGCATAGCTTAGTGGATCCACTTAGTTGAGTAGTTCTATACCTCGGCAAAGTATAGGACAGTTCTAGCAGCGTGGGTGAGACACTGTATCATAGTGATTATTGTCGGTTAGAGAATCTCCCAAACAAAGTTTATTTTGTATTTTTATATACAATTGGGATATTTTTTGTATTTTCCAATACTTTGAGATGTTATCTACTATTTCAAATGCTTTATATAAACTGCATCTTTATTGTTGTTTTATTTTTGCATTGAGTTGAGTATGTTTGAGCTGAGTAGAGATGAAGTAAGTGTTTTATTTCAGATTCCAGTTCAAGCTTATGTCGTGTTTATATTTCCCCTCATATGCTCGTACATTCCATGTACCGACGCTATTTGGCCTGCATCTTTTATGATGCAGATATAGGTAACCAAGATCAACATCCAGCGCTTCGTTGATCCAGTTGAGCTTCAGAGTTGTTGGTAAGCCTCCTTGCTTTCGGAGGATCCCTTTTAATTGCTTTATCATTCTAGTTTTATTAGGATGTTGTGGGTCTTGTTCCGACGTGCATCTCAGTTAGTAGAGTCTTCATAGATAGTTAGACATTATTAATTCATTAGTCTTGTCCATTTCAGTTGTTTTGTTATAAGACTTGAGTTGCCTCATTGGCCAGTTGAATATTTCCTTTACAACATTCTAAGTTTATTTCATGAGCTTATCTTGGAGTTCTTTTATATGTTGAGTAAAGTCTTCTGCTGAGTAGTAAGCTAGGCCAAATACATATACTGTCTAAGGCATGGAAAATATTATTTTAATGTAGTATTTTAATAATCTCTGACATGCTGTTTGTATATATATATTATTATCATACTTATCATGTTCCTATATATTGTTTCTATAATTGGTGTGAGGTATTCGTTCTTTCCTATGTGTATGAAGTATCCGATTAATATCCGGAGCATACGTTGGTCAACCGTATTCTGTAAGGTCGTTGTAGCCAGGAGGGCGTTTAGACCTGTTTGATGGTGGTCCCGTAGCTAAGAAGACTCTAGGAAAAGAACTGTTGTAAAACCAAGCGAACCTCCCTTAAAAACTCTGTTTGGATCTTTGATATGTATTTTAATATTCTTTATATACTTGCTAGCATGTTATTTATTATTACTATACTTATTAAAATAAATTTTGTTCTCTAAGTCCATTAGACAATAATTTTAAATCATATGGAGAACAATCAAAATATTTTGAATAGTATAAATTTATCTTCGCAGTCTACTAAGATTGCTAAATTAGAAAATGATTTACAAAACTGGAGTATTCCAGAGGAACCTTTCAAAAAGATTTACCACTTAGGTAATTTTAGTTATCTTACTCGTCGTAATATTAAGACTTGTGAGTCTACTATTGCTATCAATAATTAATAAGAAATTATTCGCCTTCTTAAAGATAATGATATAAATCGTTATAAAATTGATTATAACTATTTGCATATTGGTTTAGTGCAAGTTGCTGTTAAGCCTCTCTTTAGAAAAGGCCTTGATATTCCTGTTTGTGTCATCCTTAGAGATGGCAGGTTTTTGAATTTTGATGATTCTATGTTAGGAGTATTGCAGAGTAATCTTGCTGATGGGCCAGTTTACTTTAATTGTTATCCTAACTTCTCTGTTGACATTAATGATCCTAATGTCATGGATTCTTTGACACTCAATGTCAAGACCAAAAACTTGAACAGCAAAATCAATACTCGTGAAATAGCTAATATTTATCGAGTTTATTATTGTCTCATGAAAACCCACCTTGCTCCTAAAGCTCGTCATGAGAGTGTAAAGGGTGAGACTATGCTTATGGAAGCCAACCATGAACATAGTTCCATCTTTGTTCCTCGAACTTTACAATGGAAAGATATACTCTCCAGTAATGATTGGCGTTTTGAAAACATAACTCAACCTTTTGCATCTCATTCTGAAAGATCTCAGATTGAAAGAGTTATTCAGTTTCCTGATGGGTCTATAGAACTCAAATTCTTAGACAATCCTGCAAGGAGATCTTCCTCGAATAGAAGGTCATCCTGGTCCCCCTCTACTTCGGGTCCCTCAAAACCTGTTCCCAGGCCACCTTCTTCCTCAAAAACCCCGAAGGATGATGATGAGATCATTTCTGTTGCTGACAACAGTAAAGGTAAAGTCACAGGAGTAGACTTTTCAGGGGACATACCCAAAGTATTTTACCAAGATATTCCAGGTAGCCCTACTTCAAGTGAAATAGAGCCTCCTAAAGAAAAGCTATCTTGGTTGATTGGAATGCTTAAGGTAAACAAACCTTTTGAACCCGATCCTAACATCTTGCAGAAACAATAGACTCATCCTGACAATCAGGTAAAGAGAAAATGGTATGTTTCTTCTTATACCCTTAAACAAAGAGAATCCTTTAGAGATTTATGGATGATGGATATGAAAAGAATTGGTTGTGAAATAGAATTTTTTAAATGGTTTGAAATGACTGGTAGGATAGAAAATTGTGCTCAGTCATTGAAAGTTATCATTAACAAATGGTATACTACTTCTAACAAAGTTGTTGAATCCATCACTCCTCCTCTAGAAGGAATTAACATTCCTATTGCAGGTACAGTAATCAAAGCTTCTCCTTTCAAAGAGAAAAGTGATAAGACAGGTGGATTACTCACATCTGCAGACATTGACCGAGTAGTTGAACAAAACAATTACTCCAACCAAATCCTTCATATTATCTCTAGACAAATAGAAGATACTAAACCCAGCATCAGTAGAAGACCAACTCCGATTTCTACTTCTTCTAACCATAATATTGAAACCTATCCAGGATTCAAAATCCCTGAATTTTCCAAAGAAAAATTCCCTAAACTTTCGGATACTTTTGAAGTAACCGGAAACATCATTGAAAAAATCAATGCACAACTCAACAACTTCAATATCTCTGTAAATGATGATAAAACTTCAAAAAAAGTTTCTACCCTTCAGGAAGAACCCAATCCTAAATCCCAAGAGAAATCCAATCTTCTCCAAAAACTTGCCAGCAGTCGTTTTCACAATATGAAAAACTATCATAACAAACCTTCTTTCCCAGACTTGCAGTATGAGGAAAATGCCTTTTTATCTACTTCCTCTCATAAAGGAAGAAGCATTACTGAATGGAATATTGATGGCCTAGCTGAACATCAAGTGTACAATAAACTCCATGAAATGGGTGTTGCTATTACTGCATATAAAATGCGTGGATCGGCAAATAGAGATGCTGCTAACATGATCATTGCAGGTTACACAGGAATGTTGAAACATTGGTGGGATAATTACTGCACTGATGAGATCAAACAACTTATTATCAACGCCACGGCAACGGAGACAATTGTTAAAATGGAAGGAAACACACAATCTACTGCTACTGTCACAAGAGAAGATGCTTGTGCCATGCTCCTTTACCATATAGCTAAACACTTTATAGGAGAACCTAAACTATTCCAAGACAGGAGTCTCCAAATTCTGAGTAACCTAAGTTGCCCAAATTTAGATAACTTTATTCATTACAAACATGCCTTTCTCAGCAAAGTTATGATTCGTCCAGATTGCAATTTGGATTTTTGGAAAGAAAGGTTCATTAGTGGTCTACCTCCTCTCTTTGCAGATAAAGTAAGGACAAAACTCCAAGATCGCAATAATGGTAATATTTCTCATGGCAATCTTACTTATGGTGATTTGGTAAGCACCATTAATGTAGTAGCCCATGAACTCTGCACATATATTAAGCTCAAACATCAGCTAAAGAAAGAACAATCCTCTTCTAGAAAGGAACTTGGAAGTTTCTGTAGAGATTTTGGTTTTATCACTCTACCAGATAAAATCAGGAAAGACAAAAAAAGAAAAATCCCATAGGAAGAAATCTCGAAGAAGAGATGATTCTACCAGGCCTAAGAAAAAGAAGTCTAGATCCCAAAAACCTACTGATGCTAAAGTAGATGTATGTTGGACTTGTGGCAAGACTGGTCATAAAGCCAATGAATGCCGTTCTAAGACCAAGAAGAAGAAAATAAATCTTCTTAATATCGATGAAGAAACCAAAGGTAAGCTTCTTGCTATCCTTGACGAACCTTTTTTTGAAGCTTCAGGTACATCTGATGAACACAGTGATGACGAAGACATTGATCTTGATTATGATTCAGATAAAAGCCAATCAGGAAAAGAATGCACCTGCACTGAGGCTTTCTGTACCTGTGACAATACACCTCATATTCGAGTACTTTCTGATCACTCGAAAGAGGCTCTCTTCGATGTCATTCAACACATTAATGATAACGAGGCTAGGAATCGTTTTCTCCTAGAACTCAAAAATCTTCTTCTCAATACGGACAAACCCAAAAACCGTCCGATAATTGAACCATTCAGCATGAAACAAATCATGAATCGCTCAGATAGCCATTCTGAACCTTCTATTTCAGATCTTCGCCATGAATTCTCTAGTCTTAAAGAAGAGATTAGAAATATCAAGTCTCCACTTTGTATCATTGAGACTGACATTCTCACCAACCAAATTCCTAAAAGAACTACTTTTCATGACCTTGAGTCTAACCAAGATTCTTCCCAAGAAGATATTGATAATAACATTGATATTGACCTCCCCAATATCAATAATGATCACCTTGCTGAACCTTTAGTTACCAATACAGGTAATGACACTTCTACTTCTGCTGTAACAGGAGTAATAGTAATATCTTCTATTAGACCTCAGAGTCATCATATACCTGTAAAAATAGTTGTTAGTAAACATTTTGTTATTAACAAAATTGCTTTGCTTGACAGTGGTGCAGATAGGAATTGCATTGTAAAAGGTATTGTTCCTACTAAGTATTTGCAAAAAAGTACTTCAAAACTATACTCCGGTACAGGAGAACTTTTGAAAATAAATTATAAGCTTTCCAAAGCACATATTTGCAATAATAGTATTTGTTTAACAAATGATTTTGTTATTACTGAAGATATCAATGAAGATATCATTCTTGGAATACCTTTCATCACTCAGATAAAACTTTATTTTACTAACCTTGATGGTATTACTACTACTATTCTTGGAAAAGATTTACATTTTCCTTTTATTAAGACTCTTTCACAAGATGAAAATAATTTCATAAGAGAAAACACTGTTTTTCGAATCAATAACCTTTCACAACATATCACCTTTTTAAAGGATGAAATTCGTGTTAAGAAAATCGAACAGATTTAAAAAACCCCGGAGATAGTTACTAAAATAGCTAATCTTCAGAAAAGATTTGAAGAAGAAATATGTTCTGATTTTCCTAATGCTTTTTGGGAACGTAAAAAACATATTGTAGATTTACCATACATTGAAGGATTTAATGAACAGGCCATTACTACCAAAGCAAGGCCCATTCAGATGAATCATGAAATGATGGAATTTTGTAAAAAGGAGATTGACACCCTTTTAAAAAATAAGATTATTAGGATTTCTAAATCCCCTTGGAGTTGTTCTGCTTTCTACGTTAACAAAAACGCAGAGAAAGAAAGAGGAGCACCAAGACTAGTAATCAATTACAAACCTTTAAACTCCGTTTTAAAGTGGATCAGATATCCCATACCTAACAAACGAGACCTTTTGAAAAGTCAGATTTCAGATTTCAGATTTCAGGCTTTTAACAAATTCAGATTTCAGAAAAAGTCAAATACAAAACTGCTTTCAATGTCCCGTTTGGACAATATGAATGGAATGTAATGCCTTTTGGGCTCAAGAATGCCCCTTCTGAATTCCAGAATATCATGAATTCCATATTGAATGATTATTCTTATATGTCGATTGTTTATATTGATGATGTGCTGATCTTTTCAGAGAACATTGATGCCCATTTCAAACATCTCAACACCTTCTTCAAAATTATTAAGAATAATTGTTTAGTTGTCAGTGCCAAGAAAATGACACTATTTCAAACCACCATCAGGTTTTTAGGTCATGACCTTTACCAGGGTACTTATAAACCTATTTGCAGAGCCATACAGTTCTCTTCTAAATTCCCTAATGAAATTCCTAATAAAACTTAACTTCAGAGGTTTTTAGGAAGTCTAAATTATGTAGCTGATTTTGTCCCAAAAGTCAGACAAACTTGTGAACCTTTGTATAAGAGAATTAGGAAATATCCAGTTCCTTAGGGTACTGAGCAAACTAAAGCCGTCATCCAAGTCAAAGCTCTTGTACAAACCATTCCATGTCTGGGAATCCCTAACCCTGATGCCTTTATGATTGTTGAGACTAACGCGTCTGATGCAGGTTATGGAGGAATTCTTAAACAAAAAGTAGATCTTGAATCTACAGAGCAATTAGTTCGTTTTACTTTAGGAATCTGGAATTCTGCACAAAAAAATTATTCTACTGTTAAAAAAGAAATTTTATCTATCGTACTATGTATTACGAAATTTCAAGATGACCTTATTAATAAGGAATTTTTACTAAGAGTAGATTGTAAATCTGCTAAAGAGATTTTACAAAAAGATGTTAAAAACCTCGTTTCTAAACAAATCTTTGCTAGATGGAAAGCTCTACTATCTAGTTTTGATTTTGAAATTGAATTTATTAAAGGAGAAAACAATTCTCTACCTGATTTTCTAACTCGTGAATTTTTGCAGGGAAAACATGAGGCCATTTAGACCAATCACTCCTTCTAAGGGAGATAACAACCTTCCAAAAGCAAAAATGGCTAGACCATTTGTTCCTCCTCCACTCACTCCAGCAAAAGCTGAACCTTCAATAAGGCCTGAACTAACCTTTCAAAATAAGTTCACAACATTAGCCGATTTTCCAAGGCTACATTCTCCTACTCAACCAAAGCTTCCAAAGCTTCTTTGTCCACCCCAACCAAAGTTGATCAATCTCAGACCAACAAAACCAGCAGTTCAAGAAGCATCTTTTAGCTCTGTCCAAACCAAAGCAAGTTATGCTATGAAGACACCTGAATCCTTTGCCCAAGCGGTTAACCCTGAATTAACCAAAACTGTCCCTACTAAAACCATCCCAAAAGAAGAAACTTTTGAATTTTTTATTTCACAGGTATTGCCTTTAATGGCTCTCAACAAGGAGTATGAAAATTTTGACATAGGTACTTTGATCAAGCCTTGTTACATAGATTTCAACTATGTGGATACGGATAATCCATTAAAAACTAGGCGATTTTATGAAGCCATTCTTATAGACACGGATTCTATAGAAATTGAGCATTCTAGAGATGCTAACAATTATATTCAATATTCAAGGTTTACTATCAAGAAAATCTTTGATCCTTTTGAATGGTTTGCAGATCATCTACATACTCCCATTGCATTAACAATGACTCACAGACCTCAGACTTATAATTGGTATGATTATAATGGATGAATTTTCTTTACTTGAGGCCAAGACATACTTGGTTCGTGAAGTATAGCTCAAACATTACTAAAACTACCATCCCTAGATGGTTTTATGAATGGTGGAATTTATTTGGAGGAACTGAAAAGATTCTTCCTCAACAATTTCTCAACATGTTTGAAGAATATCAAACCAAGGAAGAAATTACTACACTACCAGAACATATTAAATTATGCAAATATTTTATTCAAAGGCGAATATCCTATATTATTTCTTGGAATTTTTCCAAGGTTAATATAGATCGTATTCAGCATTTATGCAAATAAATTCAAGTCAAGGGTTGGGTTCCCAAACAACCAAATGTTAAAGCACAAGAGAAGACAGAATCTTCTTCCAAGAAATTGTCCAAAGCGGCTCTCAAACAAATATTGAAGAAAGCAATGGATAACATAGATAAATATGATGAAGACCAAATCATGAAAATGATTGAAGACGCTGCTTCCACGGAAAGCAGTAGTAAAGATAATGGCGATATGTGTAATCCCAAAGGTTTAGCCTTAGCTTACATGGAGCCTAATTATGAATAGGAAAAAGACCCTAATGGAAAGATATAGGCAAAGCCGGAATTATTTTTCCATATAGTGGCACTTCAGTATTCTAAATTAGCTTCCAATGAGAAGCTACAAGACAAAACCACTTTTGGAAAAAGCATCTCCATTATCTCCACTTTACCAAAGGAGATTCCCATTCAACCATTTCCGACAAAAGAAGTAAAGCATAATGTTTCCACTATATTTTAGTAGGACCCCCTTATATTGTCGGCAACATCTTAGTCGTCCATTTGTATGCCTAAGATATAAAGGCAATCTCCCATCTCTCCTATATAAAGAGCTTTAGTTTTACCCTTAGAGGCATCAGAAAATTTCCATTATTCTGAAAACCTCTCTCTCTCTCTCTCTCTTAATCTATTTCCCTATGTTCTTGCTCGCAATGTTTAGAGTTCATCAATAAACGTCATTTGTTTGTAAGTTATTTCTCTTTATAATTCCGCATTACTTAAGACCCTTTTATTAAGTTATTTCTCTTTATAATTCCGCATTACGGGTTCGCTTGGGGCCAACAATGGTTCTCGAGTGCCAGTCCCGCCCAGGGTGTAGGCTTGGGGCGTGACAACTAGTTTGATAATTTGTATTAACTCTCCTAAACTAAGTAATATATGATTGAATTAACGTAACTAGAGTTATGACTTTTACTTGAATTATATTAACAGTAGACTCTCCATCTGAGTTAGGTTTGTATACATTTATGGAGTGAATCATCGGTCATTGTATATGTATATTGTATGAATAGTTCTCCAGTCACATCAATTGGTTGTTCAAGATTCATGAATGTATATGTATGTGATGAGTTTGAATATAACTATTCAATGTTTATATGACTGCTTGTTTGATTTGATCTACTGTAACTATTATTTTTAATCTCAGATTCAACATGTCTCCTTTTAATCCCCTTAGTACTATTTCAGATCATAACAAACTTGAGGGTCCTAACTATGTTGACTGAAGGAGAAATCTTGACTTCATGTTAACTGCTGAAGAGTATAAGTTTGTACTCTATGAGAAATGTCCATTGAAACAAGATGAATAGTCCAGTGATGAGGATAAGGTATCTTATCATAAATAGCGTAAAACTAATGAGATGGCGCAATGTTACATTATGGCTTCAATGTTAAATGTGCTGCAACATCATCCATCATCAAGATATGTTATCTGCTTTTGAAATTTTGGAAAATCTCAAACAAATGTTTGTTGACCAGGGTCGATCAGATAAGTAGACTGCCATGATATCTCTCATGAAAACTAAGATGGTTGAAGACACTCTTGGTAGAGACCATGTTCTAAAGATGATAGGTCTTCTGAATGAACTAGAGGTATTGGGGATGAAATTGACAATGACTCCCAAGTTGAGATGATATTGCAGTCTCTCCTTGACAGTTTTCAATAGTTTTGCCTAAATTATAGTGTGAATAAGATGAATCTATGTTTGGAACAATTGTTGAATGAGCTGCAGGCGGCAGAGACAATTGTCAAAAAAATGGCATTATTTATGACATTGTATGTTGATTAAGTTGATACTGACTGAATCTATCAAAATATAAATATAATGATGAAATTGCACCTTCATTATTCAAATATTCAGAGCAAAATAAGGCATATACAATAAATTGAAGACCATTAATATGCTATTCATAATATATGAGCTGTTAATTCCTGGGGAATGTTTGAAATAAACAATAGTAGTTGTTTTTAATTTACTAAGCAAAAGTGTGGTTGGTCTGTCTTTTTTTCTGTCGTGTTCATTTTAAAAAAATATACAACACTTAAGTTGTATTAAATCCTGTTTTATTTCATTTCCAGCTTGTTTGGATCATTGTTAATTATCATCACTTAATAATGTATTGTATTTGTATTGTATTATTATCGTAATAAAGTTTGAATAAATTGTATCTTTAATTTGTTATGGTTATATAACTTTAGTTGGATTCATGTATTGTACTGTAATAAATATTATTAAGTTTACTAAAATCCCCATCGTTATTGTAAATATTAGATTCATTAATAGGAATTAGGATACAATCAAACTAAACGACAATTACAAAAAAAGTCAACAAATTAGAAACTAGATGCATCCATGCTTCAGGTGTTCAGTGTTAAGAAATAAAAAAGTCTTATAAATGGCTAATAAAACAAGTGACCTCATTATATATAAAATTTGACCATATAACTAAAACTCTTTTTGTTTTTTTTTTAATGTGTACACTACATTTTACTTTTGAAATTTGCATAATTGAATTTTAACATGCTGCAAAAGTTGCACCAAAGAGAGCTTAGTGAGCTTACAGGATAGTAAATTATTTAATCTATATAATTTTCTTTAATCAGATGAATAATGGTAATTTGAATTTTTAAAAAAATCATTGATATTATAATAAAAATAACTTTTGGCCGTAATAAATATACATATTAATAAAGAGAGTGTCATAATATTTACTGACATTAGTTAATTGTCATTAGATTCAATAACGTTATAGACTTTTGAGACATCTACAAAGAGTGTTACATTAATTACTTTTAATACACAGTGTCGGAGGCAAGATTTCCATCAAGGGGGTTCAAAAAGATAAGTAAGCACACTAATAGTATTCAAGAGGGTTGGGACGGGTCAGATATAAACGGGTCGGATCAAATATAAGCAACTAAATAAAGTTCAACTTTACCTCAACACAAACAATAAAATCGAGCAAGTATATGTTTGACATAAGATTAAAATAAGTATGAGAGAATGTATTTTTTAATTTTTTTAATTATGGGTCTTGTCTCCGTCATTGATGTATATATACGTTATTCAAATTTTGAAACTAACTACGGAATACTTCCGAATCCAATCATATTGTAGTCAATAAAATTCGCGTCGAGAAAATAATTATCAAGATTGAGAAATATCGCGACAATTATATTTATTTATAAATTTTAAATGATTAGTCCTATTTATTTAATCTTACTTATAATTATATTATTCCTTAATAAAATATAAATTAAATGTTTGACGCAAAATTAGTAAGAGAGAATGTATTATTTTTAATTTTAATTATGAAAACTTTAAAAATGTTATAAGTTTTACTTAATTTTATAAAAATAGAAAAGAAATCTTTTTTTAATATTTAGTAAAACATATAAATCTCAATAGGTTTTAAAAGATTTTTTTCTCTCATTTATTGGGAAAATAAAAATTATACTCCCATGAAACTATGGGAAAAAACGCTATTACCCTGATTCAAACCCGTGAACTAGCGCTCACCTTGAGCATCCTTGACTGTCCTTTATCACTGAACCAAGCACTTAGCTTATGCTAAGGGGGTTCATTAATATATATATATATATATATATATATATATATATATATATATATATATAAATTAAAATAATGATCAAAGATATACAATGTAATTTTTTCAATGAAAGGGGTTCAGATGAACCCCCTTGGGTCAATGTAGATTCACCCCCGGTAATACATATTTAACGACAATTAAATTATTACTGATAATTAATTATATTTTACTTTTATTTTTTAATTAATTTTTAATTGGCCCACGGGTTGACCCTATCCATATTTCTCAAGTCTTATGTCATGATCCGAGTCTACACCCTGGACTTGACCGGCACTCGAAGATCATTGTTGGTCCCCAAGCGAACCCTCATCCTGGCTGACTACAAGCGGAAGACTAACTCAAGCATACAAAAGCTTAAAACTGAAATAAATTCAATAAACTCAAATACTCAACCTTTTTAAAAGTCTGTACAATACTCAAAATAAAAGTAAATACAGAAACTCCTCAACTTTGTCTATCTGTGAAGCCTCTACTATTACAGAAGGATATCAGAACAAGACCCACGACATCTCAAAACTACTAACTGTAAGATAAATGTGAAGTCCTCCGAAATATAAGAAGGCTTACCAAAGCTGACTGAAATATCACATGACCTCAGTGAAACGCCTGTTGATGATCCTGAAAACCTGTATCTGCATCATGAAACGATGCAGGCCAAATGGCTCAGTACATGGAATGTACGAGCATGTAAGGGGAATTCTAAAGCATAACATAAGCTTGAACTTGATAAAAAGGAAACATACTTACCTCTTCTCAACTCACTCAACTAAACTCAACTCAAGAATCAGATACTCAATTCAAAGATAAGATATTCAACTCTGTGAAATAAGGCTCGACTCAATAATAAGATACTCGACTCTGGGTACTCAACTCTGGATACTCAACTGAATATAAAGCAACAATACAGATGCAATATATGGAAAACTTTTAAAACAGTAGAAATCAACTCAATGTATTGAAAAATGCAATAGTAACTCAGTTTGTATGCAAGGATACAATATAAACTCTGTTTGTATATGAAAATACAAAATACACTCAGTGTATATAAGAATACAAAATATCTCTGTGGGAGTTTCTCTAACCTACAACCATCACTATGAGTTATGTGATGATACAACATCTCGGCCACACTACCAGAACTGTCATATACCTTGCCGGGTGTATAGAACCTCTCAACCAAGTGGATCCACTAGTCTATGCTAAAAATCATTAAGGAATCATCTAAAAAGTATGACCCTTTCTACCCACGTTAGCTACTTGTTTTAAGAGTTGCGTTAAAAACATAACTCTTTCTGTGGTTTGAGATTATTACTCAAAATCTTTCTCTAAAAAGAGATGTTACTCAAACTGCTCAAAACTCTTTTGGAAATCTCAGTTTCCTCCTCTTTTAAATGTGAAAAAATTTACTCTTGGGACTCTTTAGTTCCCATATATCATTTTAAAGAAAATGAACTCCACTCTAGTCTTTCTCAATGCAACTCTTAAAACAAGTTTAGAAAAATTTGTCAAAGGCTTCTCAGAATAAAGTTCATGCCGAATTATGGACGTGAATGACTCAATTTGAGGTTTTCAATAACCATACATAGAACTCAATACTCGAGACTCAACAACTCAGAACTCAAGAACTTCAATGGTAATACTCGTTTTCAAGAATACTCACTCAGAGCGATCATGCGGAATTATGGGCATGAACAATCTCAACTCAAGGACTTCATAATACTACTTCAACTCAAGAATGTTTGACTCATAGGGTTCATGTGGAATTACGGACATGAACAACTCAACTCAAAGTCTTCACAGGTAACCTATAATAGCCCCATGGTTAGGAATATAATCTCAAAAGGGTTAGGAACTCATTACTCAAGACTTATGTAACATCTCGCAATTTGAAATAACTAGGAAGAAACTAATAATTGGAAATAGTCATTTTTGGAAAGAATGAAGATCTGAAAATTTTGTTAAGTTAGAATAAGTTGAGTTTTTGGCCAACTTCAAACATCCATAACTTCTAGCTCAGGATGATTTAGGGGTACTTCCAGATATGTTAGAAAAAATCTTGGAATGATCTTTCCAACGCTGCTGAGTTTGCGCGATTCCGTGTTCGTATGAGTGAGTTAGGCCCTTTGGAAGTTGGGTTGTTGGAATAAGGAAAGTCCAATCCGGATTTTGAAAGGGAAGTTTGGTCTTTTCCTTGCCCAATTATTTTATTTTATTTTTGGTAATTAAGTTAGGGTATAATCAGAATTAGATCAGTTTACACTTTTACCAAAATACTCTAGGGCTTGGAGAAAAGAGAAAAGAAGAGGAGAAAGGAGAAGAGAAGCAAGATTCATCAAGATCGTCAAGTTTAGCTTGTGGATTTCGTCGGGGGTGATCCCTACAAGGTATGTGAGATAGTGTTGGGTTAGTTCACCCACGCACCCAACTTGATTCAATTTCAGCAAAGTATATTGATTTGAAAGTAAATCCCTTGAATTCTTGATGAAGTTCTTTTGAATCCTTGTGGGTTGTGTTGTTGGAGTTTTCTTGAAATTGATTCACGTTTATAGTTGTGTTTTCGAGTAGAATCTGATGTTATTTGTGGGTATAAATGATTCTAAGTGTTTGGGGAAAGATCCAATGGAGTTTAGAGGGTTTAGAGATGGAAAACGAAGAGGAAATTTTGTCGGGCAAATCTGGGAAGAGCCTCCGCGTCGTGGACCTACTCCCCAGATTTGAGAAAAAACGTTTCGTGTTGCAGAGCGGTCACAGACCGTTCAGCCTCAAAAGTCATTTTCAAACCAAAAAATTAAATACTTCTCCGCGTCACGGACCCACCCTCAGACACCGATTTCTTGATCTTTTATTATGTTTAGCTATCTAAAATCATTCCTAAACATCATCAGATCTTTCTTATCACAAGGTTATAATCCTTGAATCCATAATTTAATTCAAGGAAAGGTAAGGGTCAAGTCAAGAGAAGTTAGAAGTTAAGAAGCAAGTCAGGAGAAGTTCTTTAAAGTTTTCAAAAAGTCTTTTCCAAATGTTTTAACTTTGTTTTAAGACTTAAAGTTCAAGTTGAGTAAAGATTAAAGAGTAACGTTTGAAGTTCATTTCTTCAAAAGTATATGGGGACTATGTATTCCCAAAGGGTTTAAAAAATTTTCACATTTAAACAAGAAAGGAAACCTCAATTTCCAAAGAGCCTTCGGGCAAGTTTTTAGAAAAGAGTGATCACTTTCTAAATGAAGCAAGAGAGGAAACTTTGACTTCCAAGATAGCCTTTGAGCTAAATTTTTGAGCACTAATCTCAAATCACAGAAAGAAGTATGTTTTAAACATAAGATCTAATATCATTTTTTGGGAGTAGTATTGAGCACCGATATGGGGGTGAGTTCAGGCAACTCACAGCCCCCATAAAAGGATCATACTTTTTAGATGATTCCTTTAGTGCTTTTTAGCATAGACTAGTGGATCCACTTAGTAGTTCAGGTTCTATACCCCAGGCAAGGTATAGGACGGCCCTGGCAGCATGAGGCAAAATGACGTATCATCACAATAGCTCTTAAGTGATGGTTGTCGGTTAGAGAAACTACCACATCAGTACTTTGTATTTTTTATATACATCAGAAATATTTGTATTTTCATATACAAACAGAGTTCATATTGTATCTTTGCATACATACAGAGTTATTATTGTATTTCTAAATACACAGAGTTGAAACCATGTTTTAAAGCTTTTCTTTATACTGCATTTATTTACATTGCTTTATATTGAAATCAGTTCAATTGAGTTGAGCCAGGTAAGTTCTTCAGTTCCTTTCAAGCTTAAGTTATGTTTTGCATTCCAACTCGCATACTCGTACATTCTATGTACTGATGCCAGTTGGCTTGCATCTTATTATGATGTATACACAGGTAATCATGATCAGCATCCAGCGCTTCATCGATCCAGTTGACCACTCAAAGTCAGTTGGTGGGCCTCCTAGCTTTCCATAAGATCCTTTTATTGTTTTCAGTATTTTAGTTCATTAGGATGTCATGGGTCTTGTCCCGATATCCATCTCAGTTGTTTAGAGGTTTCATAGACAGAGTTAGCGATGTTAGTTCATGAGTCTTTACTTTTTCTTTCAGTTAAGTTGAGACTTGAGTTGCCACTTTGGTAGTGAATGTTATTATAATACATTATAAGTTATATTTTTAGCAGTTTAGTTTACTTGTTTTAAAAGTATTTATCTTGAGTAAAGTCTTCCGCTGAGTAAGTAAGACATGCCAAGGGTTCGGTTGGGGCCAGCAATGGTTATCGAGTATCGGCCACATCCAGGGTGTAGGCTCGGGGTGTGACAAACTTTGTATCAGAGCAGAAAGTTCAAGAGTCCTAGGGAGTCTATGAAGTCGTGTCTGTAGAGTCCTAGTTATCGGTGTGAAGCGTGCCTCATTTATAATTAGAAGGCTGCAATATTTAGGAAATTATCTCACTTCTTTCATACTCATTTCGTGCATTAGAGTTTTATCTCTAAAAAGTTTCTTTCTAACTCGTGCTTACGCGTAATCGATTTTGAGCTGGCCTATGGTCGAGAGTGCCTTCATGAGGCGTTTCTTTCCTTGTGAGCTAAGAGAAGCAAAGAGCTGGTTGCTAACATGAGGAGCAGGGTGAGTTTATTTGTTGTTGGGTTGACTCGTCTATCAAGTAAGAAAAGTAAGGCAGCCATGCTGATAGGTTACATGGGCATAGCAAGGCTAATGATTCATGTGCAACGATTTGAGGAGGACAAGCTGAAGGATAGAGAAGAGTTTAAGAACAAGAGAGCTAAGACATCAGGGAATGAATCCGGGCAGGAAAAGAGTAATGCGAATCGGTCTTCTTTCCAACATAAGCAGAAAGGACCTGCTCTATCATCTGCTAATGCACCTGCACCAAGGAACAAATGTGAGTACAATAGTCAAAATTCTTAGAACTTCAGAGCTAGACATGCGCTTTCGCAAGGTAGTAAGGCACAAGGGGGTACTAAGATTCCTGCATGTGCTAAGTGTGGTACGAGTCACTCAGGGGTGTGTCGTGATGGCTCCACTAGTTGCTTTTAAGTGTTGCCAGAACGGTCATTTTATGAGAGTGTCCTAAGAGAAGACAAAGTAATGGTAATGGGGAAATAGAGCCCAGTTTTCTTCGGTTGCTCCACCAGATAGAGCTGCATCTAGATGAGCTACTTCAAGGGCATGCGGAGAAGGAAACAGTCTTTATGCTATCACTAGTCACCGAGAGCAAGAGGATTTGCCAAATGTTGTTACTGGTATGATCCAAGTCTTCAATTTTGATGTTCTTCTTGAGCCTTCAGTTTTTCTACACTTGATGGTGAGTCTATTCTAGCAGAAAGAGTCTGTTGTGATTGTCCCGTTTCCATCAATTATAAGAGTACCATGCCTGACTTAGTTGAGTGAGATATGGTAGATTTTGATGTCATTCTAGGTATGTACTGGCTTCACTCATGTTATGCATCAATAGATTGTAGAACTTGAGTAGTCAAGTTCCAGTTTCCAGTGAACCAGTTATATAGTTGAAGAGTAGTTCATCAGTGCCTAAGGGTCGTTTTATTTCGCACCTTAAGATAAGAAAGTTAGTTTCCAAGGGGTGTGTTTGTCACTTAGTCCGAGATAATGACTCTAGTGTTGAAATACCTCTTATTCAGTCAGTTTCAGTAGTAAGAGAGTTTCCAGAAGTCTTTCTTGATGATCTTCCCGGAGTCCCTTCTGAGAGAGAAATAGACTTCGGTATAGATATTCTTTCAGATACTCGCCCTATATCTATTCCACCATATGGAATGGCACCAGTAGAGTTGAAAGAGCAGTTGAAAGATCTCATTGATAAGGGATTTATTCGACCAAGTATCTCACCTTGGGGCGCTTCAGTCCCATTTGTGAGAAAGAAAGATGGCTCCCTTAGGATGTGTATAGATTACCGTCAGTTGAACAAGGTTACCATCAAAAATAATATCCTCTCCCAAGGATTGATGATCTTTTCGATCAACTTCAGCGTGCTACTAGTTTCAGTAAGATAGACCTCAAATCAGGCTACCATCAGTTGAAAGTAAGGGAATGTGATATTCCAAAGACAGATTCAGGACCCGTTATGGTCATTATGAGTTTTTGGTCATGTCCTTTGGTTTGACCAATGCGCCTGCAACATTCATGGACCTTATGAATAGAGTATTCAAACCTTATTTAGATATGTTTGTTATCGTCTTCATTGATGACATTCTAATCTATTCAAGGAATGAAGAAGATTATTCTAGTCATCTCAGAATAGTTCTCCAGACTCTAAAAGATAGAGAGTTATATGCCAAGTTCTCTAAGTGTGAGTTTTGGCTTGAGGCTGTGGCATTCTTAGGCCACATTATGTCTGGAGAGGGAATTAAAGTTGATACTCAGAAAATTGAGGCAGTGTAGAATTGTCCTAGACTCACATTTTCAACTGATATTAGGAGTTTCTTGGGTTTAGCTGGCTATTATAGAAGGTTCGTAGTGGGGTTCTCATCTATTTCATCTCTTTTGACCAAGTTAACTCAGAAAATAGTGAAGTTTCAATGGTCTGAAGCTTGTGAGAAAAGCTTTCAGGAATTGAAAAAGCGGTTGACTACTGCCCTAGTTTTGACATTACCAGAAGGTACGCAAGGCTTTGTTGTCTATTGTGATAGATCTATAGTTGGTTTGGGTTGCGTATTAATGCAAGTTGGTTTGGGTTGCGTATTAATGCAGAATGACAAGGTTATAGCTTATGCCTCTAGACAGTTGAAAGTTCATGAGAAGAATTACCCAACCCATGACTTAGAGTTGGCTACCGTAGTATTTTCTTAGAAGATATGTCGTCATTATTTGTATGGTGTGCATGTAGATGTGTTCACCGATCACAAGAGCCTTCAGTATGTGTTTACTCAGAAAGAACTTAATCTCTGATAGAGAAGGTGGATAGAGTTACTAAAAGATTATGACATGAGTATTCTTTATCATCCAGGTAAGGCTAACGTTGTTGCTGATACCTTGAGTAGGTTGTCTATGGGTAGTACCGCCCATTTTGAGGAAGATAAGAAAGAGTTAGCAAAAGAGGTGCATAGACTTGCACGCTTAGGAGTTCGGCTAATGGATTCCACAGAAAGAGGAGTAGTGGTGATGAATGGGGCTGAATCTTCATTAGTGTCAGAAGTGAAAGATAAGCAAGACCAAGATCCAATTTTGCTTGAATTGAAGGCAAATGTTCATAAGCAAAAAGTGATGGCTTTTGAACAAGGGGGAGATGGTGTTTTGAGGTATCAAGGTAGATTGTGTGATTGATTTCATGGGTAATTGGGATGATCACCTACCTCTCATTGAGTTGCTTACAACAATAGTTACCATGCTAGCATCCAAATGGATCCATATGAGGCTCTTTATGGGAGAAGATGCAAATCTCTTATTTGATGGTTTGAAGTTGGTGAAGTTGGGATGATAGAACCAAACTTAGTTCATTAAGCTATAGAGAAGGTGAAAGTGATTCAAGAAAGGTTGAAAACAGCTAGAGTCGTCAGAAATCCTACACTGATGTTAGGAGAAGGGAACTAGAGTTTGAAGTAGATGATTGGGTATATCGAAATGTTTCACCCATGAAGGGTGTTATGAGGTTTGTTAATAAGGGAAAACTTAGTCCCCGGTATATTGGACCTTATCGAATATTCAAGAGGATTGACAATGTAGCTTATGAGTTGTAGCTACCCCAAGAGTTAGCAGCGGTTCATCCGATATTTCACGTCTCCATGTTGAAGAAGTGCATGGGAGATCCTTCATTGATCATACCAACTGGAGATATTGGAATCAAGGATAGCTTATCTTATGAGGAGATTCTTGTTCAGATTCTAGATTGCCAAGTTCACAAGTTGAGAACAAAAGAGGTAGCATCAGTCAAAGTCCTTTGGAGGAACCAATTTGTTGAAGAAGCTACTTTGGAAGCTGAGGAGGATATGGAGAAGAGATATCATCATCTCTTCGAATGCGGGGAAGTTTCGAATTAAGGTACTAATCATTTCTTAGTATTTATTTATTAGTTGGCATGCTGTTTTGCATTTGCTTATGGGTGTTTGAACTGAATGTTTCATGTTACACCCTTAGCCTAGGGGGAGATATTGTAACATCTCACAATTTGAAATAACTAGGAAGAAGCTAATAATTGGCGATAGTCATTTTTGGAAAGAATGAAAATATAGAAAATTTGTTGTTAGAATAAGTTGAGTTTTGGACAACTTCAAATGACTATACCTTCTAGCTCAGGATAAGTTAGAGGTACTTCCAGATATGGTAGGAAAGCTCTTGGAATGATCTTATCAACGCCGCTGAGTTTGCGCGATTTCGAGTTTGTTTGAGTGAGTTACGCCCTTTGGAAGTTGGGTTGTTGATATAAGGAAAGTCCAATCCGAATTTTGAAAGGGTAGTTTGGTCTTTTCTTTGCCCAATTATTTTATTTCATTTTTAGTAATTAAGTTAGGGTCTAATCAGTATACGCTTTTACCAGAATACGCTAGGGCTTGGAGAAAAGAGAAGAGAAGAGGAGAAAGGAGAAAGGAGAAAGGAGAAGAGAAGCAAGATTCGTCAAGATCGTCAAGTTTAGCTTGTGGATTTCATCCGGGGTGATCCCTACAAGGTATGTGAGATCACATAGTGCTGGGTCAGTTCACCCACGAGCGCAACTTGATTCAATTTCAGCAAAGAATATTGATTTGAAAGTAAATCCCTTGAATTCTTGATGAAGTTCGTTTGAATCACTGTGGGTTGTGTTGTTGGAGTTTTCTTGAGATTGATTCACATTTTAGTTGTGTTTTTGAGTAGAATCTGATGTTATTTGAGGTTATCAATGATTCTAAGTGTTTTGGTGAAAGAACCAATGGAGTTTAGAGGGTTTAGAGCTGGAAAACGAAGAATAAATTTCGTCGGGCAAATCTGGGCAGTGCCTCCGCGTCGCGGACCTGCTCCCCAGATTTGGGAAAAAACATTTCGCATCGCGGAGCGGTCATGGACCGTTCTGCCCCAAAAGTCATTTTCAAACCAAAAATTTAAATACTTCTCCACGTTGCGGACCCACCCTTAGACAGTGATTTCTTGATCTTTTCTCATGTTTAGCTATCTAAAATCATTCCTAAACATCATGAGATCTTTCTTATCACAAAGTCATAATCGTTGAATCCATAATTCAATTCAAGAAAAGTTAAGAGTAAAGTCAAGAGATTTTAAGAGTCAAGTCAAGAGAAGTTAAAAGTCAAGTCAAGAGAAGTTAAGAGTCAAGTTAGAAGTTAAGAAGCAAGTCAAGAGAAGTTCTTTAAAGTTTTCAAAAAGTCTTTACCAAATGTTTTAACTTTGTTTTAAGACTTAAAGTTCAAGTTGACTAAAGATTGAAGAGTAAAGTTTGAAGTTCATTTCTTCAAAAGTATATGGGGACTATGTATTCCCAAAGGGTTTAAAATGTTTTCACATTTGGACAAGAAAAGAAACTTCGATTTCCAAAGAGTCTTCGGGCTAGTTTTCAAAAAAGAGTAATCGCTTTCTAAGTGAAGCAAGAGAGAAATCTTTGATTTCCAAGATAGCCTTTGAGTTAAGTTTTTGAGCACTAATCTCAAATCACAGAAAGAAGTATGTTTTAAACATAAGAGCTAATATCATTTTTTGGGAGTAGTATTGAGCACCGATATGGGGGAGAGTTCAGACAACTCACAACCCCCATAAACCATGTAGCAATCATGGGTAGAAAAGAGTCATACTTTTTAGATGATTCCTTTAGTTCTTTTTAGCATAGACTAGTGGATCCACTTAGTAGTTAATGTTCTATACCCCCAGCAAGGTATAGGACGACCCTGGCAGCATGAGGCAAAACGATGTATCATCACGATAACTCTTAAGTGATGGTTCTCGGTTAGAGAAACTCCCACAACAGTACTTTGTATATATATATACATCAGAAATATTTGTATTTTCATATACAAACAGAGTTCATATTGTATCTTTGCATACATACAGAGTTATTATTGTATTTCGAAATACATAGAGTTGAAACCATGCTTTAAAGCTTTTCTTTATATTACATTAATTTACACTGCTTTATATTGAAATCAGTTCAGTTCAGTTCAGTTCAGTTGAGCCAGGTAAGTTCTTCAGTTCCTTTCAAGCTTAAGTTATGTTTAGCATTCCAACTCGCATACTCGTACATTCAATGTACTGATGCCAGTTTGCTTGCATCTTATTATGATGCAGACACAGGTAATCACGATCAACATCTAGCGCCTCATCTATCCTGTTGAGCACTCAAAGTCAGTTGATGAGCCTCCTAGCTTTCCAGAGGATTCTCTTATTATTTTCAGTATTTTAGTTCATTAGGATGTCATGGGTCTTGTCCCGATGTTCATCTCAGTTGTTTAGAGGCTTCATAGACGAAGTTAGTGATGTTAGTTCATGAGTCTTTACTTTTACTTTTCAGTTAAGTTGAGACTTGAGTTACCACTTTGGCAGTGAATGTTATTATAATACATTCTAAGTTATATTTTGAGCAGTTCCAGTTTACTTGTTTTAAAAGTATTTATCTTGAGTAAAGTCTTTCGCTGAGTAAGTAAGCCTGGCCAAGGGTTCGCTTGGGGCCAACAATGGTTCTCGAGTTCTGGCCACGTCCAGGGTGTAGGCTTGGGGTGTGATAACTTAGAACTTGAAGATACTACTCCTTTCAAAGATGCTCAATTTATGAAGTTCATGCGGAATTTATTGGCATGAACGACTCGACTCGATGGTCTAAATAACAATATGGAACTCATGTAGACAACACTTCTCATTCTCATACTTACTTCCTCAAAACGTAGTTCAAATCGATAGTTGAACTCAAATGATTCACAATTGGACTCAAAGACCTTCTTGAACTCTACTCTTAACTCTTTCTTGAAGTAGAATTATTAATTGAAGAGTTATGGTTCATGATATGAAGGATCTTGTGATGACAAAGTAGACTCATGAATACGTTCTCCTCATTCTCATACTCACTTGCTTGAGTCTTGAAACAAGTTGATAGAAATTTTAGAAGACTCCTCAAAAAGACTCAAAAGGACTTTCTAAAAAATGTTCGAAAGAACTTTCAAGACTTAACTCTTAGCTCTACCTTGAAGGATATCGTATTAAATGAGTTTTAGATAGTAAATCATGAGAAACGGTTGAAAAACACTACCTGGGGAGAAAGTCTTCGACACGGAGATGAATTATAATGTTTGGTCAAACTAATTTTTGAAATAGTGGAGTACGCATTCTCTTCGCAATGCGGATAGAAAAAATTCACTTCCGAGGAACAGGTCCGCTGTCATACCCTGAGCCTACACCCTGGACGTGGCCGGCACTCGAGAACTATTGCTTGCCCCAAGTGAACCCTTTGTCTGGCTTACTTACTCAACAAAAGACTTCGACATAAGAAAGAGAATCCAAATACAAGATAACTCAACATGTTTCAAACTGAACTCATAATGTTTTCAAAAATAAACATTTAACTTAACCAAAATGGCAACTCAAATCTGAACATAAGCCAATAAAAAAATGATGACGAATGAAATAACATCTGACTGACTATCTATGAAGCCTCTAAAACAACTAAGATGGATGTCGGGACAGGCCCACGACATCCTAATGAGCTAAAATGATAAAGTAATGAAAAAGGGGGATCTTCTGGAATGCAAGGAGGCTTACCAACAACTCTGAAGCTCAACTGGATCAACGATGCGCTGGATGCTGATCTTGGTTACCTGCGTCTGCATCATAATAAGATGCAGGCCAACTGGCATCAGTACATTAAATGTACGAGTATGCGAGTTGGAATGCTAAACATAACTTAAGCTTGAAAAGTATCTGAAAGAAACACTTACCTTGGCTTTACTCAACTCCGGAATAACTTAACTCAACTTATTGAACTCATTTCAATATAAAACAGTTTAAAGACAAGCGCAACATAAAGAAAAGTTGTTTAAAACATGATGTCAACTCTGTGTATTTTGAAATACAATAATAACTCAGTATGTATGCAAATATACAATATGAACTCTGTTTGTATATGAAAATACAAATATTTCTGATGTATATAAAAATATAAAATACTGTTTTGGGAGTTTCTCTAACCGACAACCATCACTTAAGAGCTATAGTGATGATACAACGTTTCTTGGCCCCACGCTGCCAGGGCCATCATATACCTTGCTGGAGGTATAGAACCTGAACTACTAAGTGGATCCACTAGTCTATGCTAAAAAGCACTAAGGGTTCATCTAAAAAGTATGACCCTTTTCTAACCATGATGGCTACATGGTTTATGGGGGCTGGGGGTTCTCTGAACGCTCCCCCATATCAATGCTCAATACTACTTCCAACATATGATACCAACTCTTTATGTTTAAAACATACTTCTTCTGTGATTTGAGATTAGTGCTCAAAAACTTAGCTCAAACGCTATCTTGGAAATCAAAGTTTCCCCTCTTGCTTCATTTAGAAAGCGATTACTCTTTTCTGAAAACTAGCCCGAAGGCCCTTTGGAAATCGAGGTTTCCTTTCTTGTTTAAATGTGAAAACATTTTTAACTCTCTGGGAATACATAGTCCCCATATACTTTTGAAGAAATGAACTTCAACTTTACTCTTTACTGAACTCAAAACTCAAGCCTTAGAACAAGGTTAAAACATTTTTAAAAGACTTTTGAAAACTTTATGCACTTCTCTTGACTTGAGTCTTAACTTTTCTTGACTTGACTCTTAACTAATCCTTGAATTGAATTATGGATTCAAGGATTGAGATTTGTGATAGGAAAGATCTCATGATGTTTAGGAATGATTTTAGATAGTTAATCATGAGAAACGATTAAGAAATCATTGCTGGGGAACTACTCTGTGACGCGGACGTGAATTAAATATTTATCGCGAAATAAATTTTGAGGTAGAACGGTCCGTGACGCGAAAATGATTTTTGTCAAATCTGAGGAACAAGTCCGCGACGCGGACCTGCTACCTGTTCCTTGCCTGACTTTTTTCTTCTTCATTTTCCAGCCCCAATTCGCCTAAACTTTGACTATTATTCTCAAGTTCTCTTTAGATTCAGATACCCAGTATGTATACACACGAATCTAACTCAAACAACTCAAGGAAACAACATTTTAACCTCAAGGAACTCCTCAATCTCAACCTAACTCAAGAACGAAGGTCAATTTCAAGAACAACATTCAAGATTCATCAACTTTCAACTTGCTAGAACAAACTTCGCTGAAATAAACGTGATTGGTGCGTGGGTGAATGAACCCAACGCTGTGAAAGACTCACATACCTCTTTAGGGATCAACCCTTGTCGAAATCCACAAGGTAAACCTTCAAGAATGACGAACTTTGCTCTTTCTCCTCTTTTCTCCTCTTCTCTAAAACCCTAAATCTTTTCCAAAAGCGTAAAACTGAAATATTTCAGTTTAGACCCTTAATTAATTCACTAAAACGAATTTAATTAATTTAAACGAATTTGAATAGCCCAACTTCCAATGGCAGTATCTCACTCATACGAACTCGGATTCGTGAAACGGCATTGGAAAGATCGTTCCAAGAGATTTCCAACCATACCTAGAAGTACACCTAACTCATCCTGAGATAGGAGTTATGTCCATTTGAAGTTGACCAAAAACTCACTATTTCCTAACTTAAACAAATTTCCAGATTGTTCATTATTTCCAAAAATGACTATTTCCAGTTCTTAGCTTATTCCTAGCTATTTCAAATTGCGAGATGTTACATCCGCGACGTGGACCTGGTACCTATTTTCTGTTTGACTTTTTCTTTGTCGTTTTCTTGCCACGACCCGAGTCTACACCCTAGACGTGGCCGGCACTCAAGAACCATTGTTGGTCCCCAAGTGAACTGTCATCCTGGCTGACTACAAGCGGAAGACTAACTTAAGCATGCAAAAGCTTAAAAACTGAATAAAAATCCATGAAACTGAAATATAAAACTTTAACTCAAATGAAATACTCTGAATATAAAAATAATATTTAACTCGCCATAAAATAGGCAACTTAAGTCTTTAAAACATTTAATAAAATAACTGAATAATACAGACTTCTCAACTATACTGACTATCTATGAAGCCTCTAACTGATAAAGATAGAAGTCGGGACAAGACCCACGACATCCTGACTAAACTGAAAGGTAAATGAAATCCTCCGGAAACAAGGAGGCTCACCATAGCTAACTCGAACTCTCGGATGTATCAACGAAGCTCCTGTTGATGATCCTTAATACCTGTGTCTGCATCATGAGAAGATGCAGGCCAAATGGCTCAGTACGTGGAATGTACGAGCATGTAAGAGGAATTCTAAAGCATAAACATAAGCTTGAAACTTGATAAAAAGGAAACATACTTACCTCTTTTCAAACTTACTCAACTCAAGGAATACTCATGGATACTCAAAACTACTCAAACTTACTCAACTCAGAAGATTAGATACTCAACTCAGAGATAAGATACTCAACTAAAAGATATAATATTCAACTCTGGGTACTCAACTCTGGATACTCAACTCAATATAAAGCAACAATACACATGCAATATATGGAAAGCTTTATAAAACAGTAAAACAACTTAGTTCGTTAAAGAAAATGCAATAGCAAACTCAACTTTACTTATATTATAAAGTAATAGAGTTTCTGTGGGAGTTTCTCTAACCGACAATCACCACTATGAGCCTAAGTGGTGATACAACGTCTTGCCCACGCTGCCACAATTGTCCTATACTTTGCCGTCATATAGAACGCTTAACTTAGTGGATCCACTAGTCTATGCTAAAAGCATCTTAAGGATTCATCTAAAAAGTATGATCCTTTACTACCCATGATGGCTACATGGTTTATGGAGACTTCAGTTAATATGAACTCGCATCCCATATTGGTTCTCAATACTACTCCCAAAATATACTTTAGCTCATATGTTTTTAAAACAACTTCTTTATTTAGTTTGAGATAATTACTCAAAGCTTAGCCCAAAGGCTCTCTTGGAATCATGTTCCTTTTTCTTGCTCAAATGTGTAAAAACATTTATAAACTCTTAGGGAATACTTAGTTCCCTTATAAATTTTGAGAAATGAACTCAACTCTTTACTCTTTGCTTAACTTGAAACTTTCAGTCTTAAAACGAAGTTAAAATGTTTATAAAAGACTTTACTCTTACTCTTTACTTAACTTCAAAGCTTGAGTCTTAAAGCAAAGTTAAAACATTTGTAAAAGACTCCTTAAAATATGGTTCATGCCAAATTAGGGACATGAATGACTCAATGCAAGATTTTCAATAACCATAGATAGAACTCAACACTTGGAACTTAAGAACTTCAATGATACTACTCATTTAAAGAATACTCAACTCAAAGGGTTCATGTGGAATTATAAGCATGAACTTCTTAACTCAAGAACTCAAAGATACTTCTCAAAAGGGCTTAGGAACTCAACACTTAAAGGCTTAAAACTTGAAGATACCACTTCTCTGAAATATGCTCAACTTACGAAGTTCATGCGGAGTTATGAGAATGAAACAACTCGACTCGATGGTCTACATAACAACATGGACTCATGTATACGACTCTTCTCATTCTCTTACTTACTTTCTCAAAACTTAGTTCAAATCTATAGTTAATCTCAAAGGATTCACAATTGAACTCAAAGGCTTACTTGAACTTTACTCTTAACTCTCTCTTGAATGTGAATTATGAATTCAAGAGTTTTGGTTCATGATATGAAGGATCTCATGATGACAAAGTAGATTCATGAATATATTCTCCTCATCCTCATACTCACTTGCTCGAGTCTTGAAACAAGTTACTAGTAATTGTAGAAGACTCATCAAAGACTCTAAGGGACCTTATCAAAAGGTTTGAAAGAACTCTCAAACTTGACTCTCAACTCTACCTTGAATTTAATTTATGAATTCAAGGTTATGATCATGTTAGGA
>JAJOOE010059226.1:0-36918 GCA_036250405.1 Solanum raphanifolium
ACGACCCTCAAAAACAAATTCGAAGAGTAAGTGGTCGTTGTCAATAAAAATACCCTACTAAGAGTCAAGGTCGAATTCCACAAGGAATTGTATAATGATAAGAATTAAACTAAAAAATTAAGAATGTGGGCTTGTTCATTGTAGTATATAAGAAAAATGGGTGGACGATTCCACCAATTTACTACATGATTTTATAGTATCAAACATCACAATTAAACTAAAACTTAGAAATTCAAGTAATCTAAGGGTGTGGGAATTGGAATCGATGTCACATAGGGATAATTGTATTGCTCAATAGTGCTAAACAATCATGGATAGGCTGGGTCATCTTCAATGACACTAATCTTCTTTCGATCTCATAGCATCAGTTCATATAATCTCCTTACGGTCTTATCTATGTGAACAAAAAAAAAACCATTATCTTACAATGTCTCTCTTTCAAGCAGATTTAAGGCAAATAGATCTGAACCATAATCCCTCTTTTATGAAAACTATAAAAATCAAACCTAAATTGCATGCATTAAACTAATTACCCACTTTAATCGATCTCTTTTAGCATTAATCGGAGATCAAAATTAGGATTAAGTTTGCAACCTTAACCCATAAGTTAACCTTATGTTAATTAGCCTGAACTCATGAATGAACAACAATAATTCAGAGCAAAACATAATATTTACTACATTAAATCAATATCCAACCCCATAATTGCATCCCTAGACTTGGGAATTTAGCCACCCAACACAAAATGTAAGCAAATTATATCTATCATGATAGAAGCCATGGATGCGATAAAATCAAGCAATTATAATCAACACCCACTTTGAATTCAACTTCCAATTGTCAATTGCAAGAGTAAAATTGAAAATACCTCAAACTAATGATATTTTTCACAAGGGAAATATCGCATACACAACTCTCTAAGGATGCTTCCAAAAGCACTAAAAAGTACTCAATTCCAACTCTCTATTTTCTCTCTTCTTTGGGTTATTTATAGTTTCCCAAAATTTGGCTCAAAATCCACTGCGTGATCAACTCGGCGACATTAGTCGGGCTCACCGAACATGGTCGGTGGATCGATGTTTGTTACTCATCTCACCTTTAATTTGCTTCAAGCTTCAGGTGTTTGAACCTTAGTTAGCAAACGCGTTCAAGTTTGTCTTTCTCATTCGGCGGATCAGTGATAACCACCTTAGTTTGCATTTACGCCTTCATTTTTAATCCAAGTCATGTCTCCATCAGTGATGGTCATCTTGTTTGCCTTTCATTTTCGGTGAGTCACCGTTTCACTTTTGGTTGACCAACTTGTCTTGATTATCTTTAATTGTGAGCATAGTCACTTTAGGTTAGGCCATGCCATTTGAGTGATTCGTCATTTTGATTAGGCGGCTGTCAGTTTGGAGTTTATACTTCTTTCAATTTTTTTGGCCTTTCTTTGAATTATTCATCCTCGCCTTGTCCTTTAGCCTTCATAGCTGAAAATCATCAAAATATCATTAGAATAGGACATAATTAGGCAGTGAGGACACTAATTGTTGAACTAAAAAGGTCTCAAATGAGTGTAAATCTACCACTCATCAACACCCCAACTTAAGCTTTTGCTTGTCCTTAAGTAAATCAAGAACACAATCAGTCCAACAGGGGTCTCTATAACAATTCTCAATGAGAAGTAACATGTAAGTACAACTACAAGACTACTCTCAAGGAAATGCAACATTCAATCTTGATCAAAAAGCTTCAAATGATGACTAACTGGTCTCAATTCAAGCTCAACCTCTCTATTGCTTCTTTTCTAGTTCAAAACCATGTTTAAAAAATGTATTCAAGTTCCCTCACATCAAGAACGAATGCTCTCGTAAAGCAAGTCAATAAAAAAGTTAGGAATCAATACAATTCTCCCTCTTAGAAAGAGAAATTTATACAAGCTTCATCCCATAGGTTTACTCATATTTTTTAATCATCACACAACCTAGTTTGTGCAATATCTCAAAGGTCTTTAAGACTTGTAATGGGGCTGAGGATAAAGTTATGGTCTATTTGGCTCAGTGATTTCATCTTTTCAAAGCATTATTGTACTCATCTTCACCTCTTCTCATGTTTTTACCATTCTTTTCACTTGGAGACTGAAACTTCATTTTTTCAGTCAATTTATTGGGAACCCCTTTTAATTTCTCAAACCTTCTTTTTCATTTCAATTTTCAAACTTTTTCTCTTTTTTTTATAAGGAGGGGTACCTGCTTTTTGTAACACATTTCAAAATTGAGTCTCTCTTTATCTTTCTTGACCTTCCACTTGGCTTTGTTTCCTCCTTCCCTTTCAACACCCCCAACATAGGATTTTGGCCTAAGTTGTCTATTTATATAAACCAATGCTTAGAAAAGGAGTTATGGGTATGAATTTGGGACACTTTATCTCAAAAGGTTTCAACGAGGTTGTCAACAAACAGTTTAGGCTCAAATAGTGTCAAGATGGTTGGACACAGTCATAAAAAGGTATGAACATTTGGTTCTCTCTCAAAAAATTTGCCTAAGACCATTTCTTGCATTCACCAAAGCTAGACATTTGGACTAAGAAGGCAAATACTAGGACTCAACAAGCATTATTTCAAGGAAAACCTCACCACAAAAGGCACTTCAAACACAATCATTTAGCACAACCCTAAAAGATCAAAAGTTTACGTGTGATGTTCATTGCAAGGCTCACATCAAAATGCATCTAGTAAACATAAGACTAAAAAAGTCATTCAAAAGTGCAGCCACACTGATTTCTTCTTGCAATCATTAACACAAGGCACATTTCTCATTATAAGTACTACTCAGGACATTGATATTGAACACATCTAAAATTACGGGGCAAATGAATAAAGAGAGACAAAATGAGCTAAACCATCAACTATGATAATAAAAACAAAATACAAAAATACTACAAATGTCTCAAACTAAAATTGAAAATAACAAAATACAATCAAAAATAGGAATATTGGCATAAGTGCCCTCACCCCTGCCATAATAAAAAGGTAAGAAGTTCCCTCAATGTGATGGAAACTAAATATGGGAGGAGAGGTATAAAAAATCCCTCTAACAGGCTATGCCTGTGGAGTGCTTAGGTCTGGAGTGTCAGAGCAAACAATATCATCCTGGGCATCAGTGTTTGGCAAAGTGGGAGCAACAGTCAGCAGTGTAGAATCAATCGAGGCATTAGTGCCCGGCACATTTGAAGAAGGAATAATGGGGTCTTTAGACACCCCACTAGTACCGACTGTAGAGGTCTCCACACGATATCTCTCTATTGTAACTAGCACTATCGTATCCTCAATATCCTGCAGCTCTGTCAATGTCTCAATAATCTGCCACTCATCCTCCAACAAGAAATCCTCCTCATCTGTCTCTACAGTTGTCTCAGCACTAGCCTCATCCTAAACTCGTTTACCATTATCAACAATATCACCAACCACACAAGGCTGCTCAGTCACACTACTAGGCACCTCATATCTTGGCTCAGAGGTAGGGATAGACTCAGGCATATTGGGGCAAGAGAACTTCACCCCATAGCATGGAAATGTCGGTAGACTTCAACTAGTCCACATCAACCCGAAGAGTGGTAATGTTAGCCCTCATAGAAGTCAACTTGACTGAACTACCCTCAATCTAATCCCTAGCCTCCATCCTAGCTATGAGGTTATCTAATCTCACCTCACACGATGCCAAAGTGTTTTGAAACTATACCATCTGACCTCTAATAGGGAGCAATGCATCATCAATGGCCCTATCAATCAACTTAGGCATCTCACTCTCTAACCTAGTCTTTCTCACATCCTCAGACCGACAAGGTTGCTTATTTGGTATATCATTGCCTAGGTCAAAAAGGGTCGAGAAATATGGGCAGACGTAGCAACTCTAGAAGTAGATGGCACAGAAGAAAGTTGGGGTGTACCTGATGACTCCACAAAAGGATCAGGCTGAGCAATATTAGCCTCAAGGCCAGTGAGGTCTACCATAGGGGTAGTTTTTGGTGGTGGCGTCTTCCTTAGAACTACGTTATCCCTTAAGTAATCCGCCTTAATCCTTTGAATGTCACTAGAGGAGGCGAGGGTGATCCTCACATCTGTCCTTTCCCAGAAAGGGACACCTGCATCGTCACACAATTGTTTGATCAGGATTGGGAATGGAGAGAAGTATGATCCTGAATAACATGCATAAGCATCTCCTCAACAATAATAACACTGGCACTAATCTCTGAATGATCCATAATGTTGTCGACTAATATAGCCTTCGAGGGCCAAATAATGGACTCATTCTAGGACGACATGAGATTGCTACTGATAAAGCCAAACCAATACCGTGAGAGGATGTTTATATCCTTATTTTCTATCCTCGCTCCATCAACCACCCATGGAGGAGAGTTATCAGATGAAGAGTGCGAGCCACCCGTAGAGTGCATCGAGGCCGGGTTTCAACCAGAGCTTTAATGATCATTTATAGTGCCTTTGGTACAAAAAAATTGTATTGATTTTACTGGACTACATTGTACCATTATGCCACGAAATTCCACTTCCTCTAATGGCTTCCAATTAGTGCGCTTTCCCTTCTTGGGCAAGGCATTTGCATAGGCAGCATAGAACTCTTGTACCTAGACCAGGACATAAGGAGGTCGGGGTCTTGTGAGCCTCTTTAACCTATGGAATTGGATCTTTTCCTAGATGGTCGAGTAGTTTCTCATAACCCCATCAATTAAGAGTTGTCTTTCCTCAATAATTGTGCATTCTCCAGCTGTTTTGAGCCTATTAAGGGCCCTAAGAGTGATAATAGGTAGAACTCTAGATACACTCACATTGGAGAAAGGGTTTGCTGTCAACTTAGACCTGATGTCCATCATTTTCTAGGCTATCCTCTTCTTTGGTTTGTCACTCACACGCGTAAAAGAGAGTGGATAGATGGCTCATTAATGGACATCCCCTTAATCCTTTTCAGAAGGGGGGAGGAGCAGATTCTCTTTCAGACTCAGAATTAGAAGTTATAACTCTATATCCCTTAGTTTTTACCATTTCCTGCAAGGCACAATAATTAAAAACATAGATCGGGTGAAGGTTAGTTGAAATCAAACTCAAGTAGAAACACAATATAGGTTCTGAAGCTCATCGATTGGGAAAGAAATTCGCCTAACAGATTAGGCGAGCTCAGATAAGCTTGCCGAAGTTGACAAACCACAATTTAATTTAACTCAGGCAAGATAGGTGGAGTCCTTTCTAACTCGGTGATGTACCTAGTTTGTTTTGATGGACTAAGACAAGCCCGCCAAAAGTGATAGTGCAAAACTAAAGAGGAACAGGCACAAAAGGCAACGTCCACGCCCACTTGGCGATACACTGAGTGAGTTTCAGCGATCTAAGACAAGACCGCCTAATGGGATAGTACCCAGGTCACACATTCAAGGAAAAAATGTGATTTGGGTCTAATTTGGTGATTCACCTAATCACCTTAGCGAGCAAGGACAAGCCTGCCGTATAGGAAATTCTTAGCCCACTGCCTATTTTCATAATTTTAATACCAATACGCAACAATAGACATCACCCAATTAGTATTACAGTCTACCCACATGTTTTACTACCAATGGGTACTCATAATTTCCCCAGATTTCACAAAGTACGACTCAAATTGATGATTTCCCCTTAAGAAAGTCATTACTATATATGTCATTGGGAAAATTAAAGTGTTTGGTGAAACACTAGGCTATCTAGACTTCATCCATCATCAATTCAAGCAAGACCCAGTACATTCTAAGAGTCAATTTTGAATTCTAACCTTCACAATTAATTATTACAATTTCAGGCACTAAAATGACTATCATAACTCAAGGGCACAGGTCAATAAGCACATTTAGCAAGACCCAATCAAATTAAACAGCTAGTGGCAATATATTATGAGACCCACAACATAATCATCAAGATTAAGCAAAAATATTGATGAAAACTTCAAAAACCAACCTCAGAAAAGACCAAAAAGCACAATATCAAAGGAAAAGGGTCTGGAGTTGAGAAGCAAACACTACAATTCACTCTAAACAACAAAATCTATGCAAAAGAGGTCACACAAGCACCAAAACAAAGGTATGGGGAGTTTAGGAAGTAAAGGAGCTAAAAAGGATGAAAGGTTTTCCTTTAGAACTTGAAAAGACTCTTGGCCTATTTAACTGAGTCGCACTCAATGGACTGTGACTAACGTCACTGAAAGAATTAGATAAATCGTTGAAGGTGCTTAACCTTGCTGATAAGGCCTGAATAAGTACAAAACCTACAGATCAATTCGATGGTCTCGATAGAGTCCGCTTAGTGCACTTCGACAAATCACTGACTAGATCCCTATTCATCGAACTTGACAGTACCATTTTTTTTAATTTTCAGCACAGAAGGCAAACATAAAGATGTTCGCACAATGATTTCTAGGAGTCGCCAACATGGTTTCTGGCATCATCAAATTTATCTTTTTCAACATTTTCACTTTTTTTTCAACCTGAATATGTTATTGAAAGTAATAAAATAAACTTGGGTTGCCTCCAAAGAAGTGTCTTATTTAATATCGTGACATGACACAATTCTCACTTCATCAACAATCATTTTTGCAATTTGGGACGGTATCACTAGGCAACGTTCCCTTTTGCCTTGGATAGAGATAGGTGCAGATCTGACACATTTGAGTATCCAGCTTCTTGATTGAAACTGAATGAGAAGTAATTGTTGACTTAAGGTGGAGAAGTCATATTTTAAATCCTTCAACACCTTGACGAATCCCTCAACCCTGTTAAAAGGCCTTGTTAGCATTTTCTCAGCTTGTTTTCCCTTCGATCCATATGTTTCTTTGGATTTGGCTGATCATGAGGCAGGACATACCTATCTTTTTTAGCTTTCCTATCTCTCCAATTGCCACCTCGATCTCTAAACTCTATCCAACCATTATGTCAATCCTTGTTCCAACCTTGATTCCCACCCTGTCTTTGGTGGTTAGGATGAGAACCTCCCAGTTGATTTTCCATATAGTTTACCTCTTCGTTGTACAATGCCTCAAACTTGGCACTCTCCGGGCACTGCCCACTGCTTGTTCCAACGGCATTTACCATTTTCAATTCACCTCCCATGATGTGTTTGGACAGCAAGACAAGTTGGTTCATCATTTTAAACAGTTTTCATCGTGCTCATGATCCTTCTCCATTTTCTCCTTACTTGTGCCCCATTGTTGAGAAGATACTTAATTGTCTATAGTATGTCATGCTCAATTCACTCATTTAGCAATAATATTTCCACATCGAACAGTTGTACCATCAGTTCATCTTGAATAAGTTGATAAGCCAATCCATTGTTGACTGAATCAAGGCTACAATAAAAGTATTGCATCAATAAATTTTCCAAAACACCATGTGTTGGACATTGTAGAAGCAATTTCCAGAAATGCAACCATGTATCGTGAAGAGGTTCACCTCCATCTCCTTTAAAGTTCTGCATGTTGTCCCTAAACTTAACCATTTTCGAGGGAGGAAAGAATATCTCTAAGAAAGCATCAGTCAATTCCTCCCAAGAAGTGAAAGAATCATTCGGCAAATTCGTCAACCATTTTGTGGCTTCCCCCGTTAAAGAGAAAAGGAATAATCTCAATCGAATAAACTCTTGGGAGATGTTCTTAAAGATGAACAGCCCACATATATCCTCACAAAATTTTGATGGTGCTTATGAGAGTCCTTATGAGCCAATCCTCCTAACATTCCTCTCATTTGGAGCAGCTGTAGCATTGTTCATGTTACATGGAACATCACTCTCCCTGTTGTAGGCCATAACCGTTTATGTCGCCCTTATTTTCATTTTTCCCGTAGTGATTATCATTGTCACTACCATAATCCCTCATGATTTATACCTGCAAATCAGCAAAACCACAACAAAAAGCAACAATCTACTACAATTTAATAAGTTTATAAACTAACTTCTCTAATTGAATTCTTAAGCACCATTCCCCGGCAACGACACCCTTTTTATAACTCTCAAACTGCCCTCAAAAAATTTGAAGAATAAGTGGTCATTGTCAATAAAAGTACTCAACTAGGAGTCGGGGGTAGAATCCCACAAGGAATTGTATAATGATAAGAATTCAACTAAGAAGTTAAGAATGTGGACTTGTTCATTGTAGTATGTTAAGACAAATGAGTGGATGATTCCACCAAATTTACTAAAACAGTTTATAGTATCAATCGTCACAATTAAACTAAAATTTGGAAATTCAAGTAATTAACAAGTAATGTAAGGGTGCCGGGATTGGAATCGATGTCACATGGGGGTAATTGTGTTGCTCAATAGTGCTAAACAATCATGGATAGGCTAGGTTATCTTCAATGACACTAATCTTCTTTTGATCTCATAGCATCAATTCACAGAATCTCCTTTTTGTCTCATCTATGTGAATAAAAAAACAACTCATTACATTACAGTGTGTCTCTTTCGAGTAGATTTGGGGCAAATAGAGTTGTACCATAATCCCTCTTTCAAGCAAACTATAGAAATCAAACCTAAATTGCATGTATCAAACTAATTATCCACTCCAATAGATCTCTTTCGAGCATCAATCAGCTATCAAAAATAGGATTAAATTTGCAACCATAATTCATAAGTTAACCTCATGCTAATTAACCTAAATTCATGAATGAACATCAGTAAAATAGAGAAAAACATAATACCCACTACATTAAATCAACACCTAACCCCAAAATTGCACCCCTAGACATGAGGTTTTAGCAACCCATAACAAAAAGTAAAGTAATTATACCTATCATGATAGCAACCATGGATGCGATGAAATTAAGCAATTATAATCAACATACACTTTGAATTCAAATTCCAAAGCAAGAGTAAAATTGAAAAAACCTCAAACTAAAGATATTTTTCACAAGGTAAAATATCTCATACACAACTCTCTAAGGATTCTTCCAAAAGCTCTGAAAAAATACACAATTCCAACTCTCTATTTTCTCTCTCCTTTGGGCTATTTATAGTTTCCCAAATTTGGCCCAAAATTCACTGCGTGACAAACTCAACGACATTTGTTAAGCTCACCGAACATGATCGATGGATCGCCTTCTATTCCTCAACTTGCCTTTCATTTGCTTCAGGCTTCAGGTGTTTGAACCTCAGTTGGCGAGCTTATTTGAGTCTGCCTTTCACATTTGGCAGATCACCGATTACCACCATAGTTCACCTTTTATGCCTTCATTTTTTATCCAAGTCATGTCACATTTGGTGATGGTCATCTTGTTTGCCCTTCATTTTCGACGAGTCGCTGTTTCAATCTTGGTTCACCGACCTGCCTCGATTATCTTCAAATTTTAGCACTGTCACTTTGGATGAGGTCATGCCACTTGGGCGATCTGCCCTTTTGATTAGGTAACTGCTAGTGTGGAGTTTATACTTCTTTCAATGTTTTTGGACTTTCTTTCAAGTATTCATTCTTGCATTGTCCTTTAGTCTTCATAGCTACAAATCATCAAAATTTCATGAGAATAGGACATAATTAGGCATTGAGGACACTAATCGTTGAACTAAAAAGTCCTTAAATAAGTGTAATTCTATCACTCATCAACCTCCAAAATTGAGATGTAAGCAGAGTACCACAATCAGATATAATGGATAAAAGCAATCCATGAAACCTTACCATTTACCAAGTATAAAATTTAGCATAATCTTCGGTTGAAATGAAGTGTTCATAAGAAGAAAGTGAGCCGACTCCTTCATTCGATCCATAATAACTCAAATCGAGTCAAACTAAAGAAGAGTACAAGGTAAACCCGTAATGAAGTCCATATTAAAATCTTTCCACATCTAAGTATGAATGGTAATGTCTTGAGCCAAACCACCAATTTTGGATGTTAAACTCTAACTTGTTGACAATTAGGACACTTAGCAACAAATTCCACAATAACTTTCTTTATCAAATTCCACCAATAGACCTTCTACAAATCACGGTACATCTTGGTGGTTCCTAGGTGAATAGAATATCAAAACTGTGAGCTCCCATCAAAATCTGAACCATCAACTCGTTCACATTAAAAATACATAGCCATCCTTGGTATCAAAGGAAACTGTCTCCTCCTTAGGAGAAATCCATAATGATTTTTTTAGAAACCGACTTCTTCAAATCAAATACAGAAATAAGAGACGACTCCAAAGCATTTTGAAGAATACCACCACCCTCATTAATATGAACTAAGCAAACACCCAATCTGGCCAATCTATGAACATCATAAACTAATTATTTATTACAATCCTCAACTTGAGGAAAACTTCCCATTGATCGTCGACTAAAATCATCCGCAACCATATTAGCTTTACCCGAATGATAAGGGACACTCATATTGTACTCTTTCAATAACTCCTACCAGCTCCTTTGGGGAAGATTGATGTCTTTTTGGGTGAATGCATATTTCAATCTCTTATGGTTGGTGAACATATCCACATGAACACCATATAGGTAATGTCTCCAAATCTTTAAAGAAAAAACACTCGCTACCAACTCCAAGTCCTGAGTTGGATAGTTCTTTTCATATACCTTTAATTGCTTCGAAGCATAGGCAATAACTTTCCCAAGTTGCATCCATTCTTGGAAACTCTTCTCACAAGCTTTCGACCATAAAATTTTTACCTCCTTTTGTGTCAACATTGTCATCAACTTTCGACCCATGAAACTTCAGGGGATTCATCTTAGTGAAGTCCCTCACCCTTGTCACTGTCTTACCCACATTTCGGTTCACGAGATCAACGGACTTTTATTAGCTTGGGTCTTCATATCTTTATCCAACACTAGGAAGGTAGTGTAAAACTTGGCAAGTGAAATTTGCTCGGCCAAAGGATCGACTTACACTTGAGGAACCTCAGGCTCCACATTGTCACCTGTATTTCTTCTAGCGTTAGCTCTTTGAGGAGGCATATCCTAAAAATCATTGGAAAATATTAAGGAGAAAGACTTTTATAGAGTTAAACTCTATGGCACGACTTTAGAGTAGTGAAAGAAGTGAAATTTTCTAAATTCCTTTGTAGCGTCCTATTCATAAATGTTGCATGTTTCACACTCATGAACAAGACTCTACTCACTGTGTCTTGTCATACATCCTAGGACCCTTCTGTAAGCATGATGCTCTAAATACCAAGTTTGTCATAACCCAAAGTACATCCTAGACGTAACATGGAAAATACAACCCCAAGAGATCCTAAACAAGCCACTTGACAAAAGTATGATGTAATGAAATACAATCCAAGAAATATACTCGATATAAGTCTCAAATCATAAGATGACATAAAATATACCAATAGAGTATATAAGAGAATACGTGGAATACTGCTAAGCATGACATAAGCCTTCAATTAATAAATGTGAATAGGACAAACCCCTAAGACACGAACATAATCTAAAAACTGAAAAGGCGATAAAGCTCAATAAAATTGTACATGGCCTAGCCCTCGAATCATGAGGCAACACCAATGCAAAGAGTCAAAAGTGGAGCAATCCACCTAAGTGTGTCTAGGTGGAGGATCGTTGGATCCTATATTATGAGCTAATATAAGCATAAATATGCATTAGTACGATGAATGTACTAAGTATGGGTAAATATGCATATATGTAAATTTGATATTGTAATGAGTTAGAAACATAGATATGCAAGACTAAGTAAAGACATAGTGAAGTTAGAAATCCAAATCTTAAAGTGTATACAAGGTCAATGTATCTTAAAATTATAAAGAAAGCTTTCACAATTTCTTTGAAGAAAACATAGTTTATTTGTGGGATATTTACCACTAACCGATAATAACACCATGTGAGCTATAACATAGAATTCGGTGAAAGCCTCACACTATGAAGAGAGGGTCTACTTGCAAAGGTTGACTTCGTATCATTCATAAATGCTAAGGTGGATCCACTAGCTAGGTCATTTAAGACAATCCTACGGGGCATGATGTTTGGGACAAGGGAATTGCTACTAAACACCAAACCTCTACTAACAGTAAGGTATCCATTCCAAAGTCTTCTTGTTGCTCAGTAAATTCCAACGAAAAATACATAATCATATCAAAATACTTAGAAAGGAAACAAATTAAAGGCTACCAATGCAATCATAAGACCATAATAGAATAGCTTCTTTCAAAACCATGATTTCATAAAATGTTCATAATAGACGCTTACCTTTCTAAGAAGCATCTAAATCACGATTCCTTTCAAATGTGAGGAAACCGTTCACAAATCTTTGATACTTATATTAAAAGCATATTTTAGTCATAAGTCATTCTTTTCATATAACATGCATAAATCCATAATCAATACATAAATTGAAGTTCATAAGTTTGTAGTCATAATCAAGTGTAAAACATGGGTCCTTATGAAATCAATTAGAAAAACATAAAATTGAACTGAATCATGCATAATAAGATCAAATAATATCAATTGAATCTTAATAAATATGACCCATAAAGAATAGCATAAAAACTCTAGATAATTGGGTGAAATTAAATTGGAGATTTGAGTTTTCTTTTGGAACCCAACAGATGAAAGAGATCCATAGTAAATTACCACATACCATGATGATCAAAGCCCTAAGAGTTCTAGAATAACCTTGAAACCTTTGATTAAACCCTAGTCTTATTCCTTGGAGCTTGAGAGAGAATTTAAGAACAAACCCTTAAAAGGTTTTTGTGATTTTGAGTGAATTGGTTAAGTTTGAAGAGTAAAAAAACATTTTAGGGGTAGTTATAGGGTCAAAAGAACATAGTTTAGGGTTTAATTAGGTAGGAAAAGACCAAAATATCCTTAATTAAAAACTGTCATATGACTCATACTGTTCTGACCTACGGTCCATAGGACTTTCTATGGGTCATCCCGATAAAGCATAGAGTCAAGTGATAGGATCCAAAATCCTGGAAAACTTCTACGAGAGCCTTTAACAATTAGTCAATTTTTTTCTATGTTCCATAAACCTCTTCCGTAGAACCCTTACTACCAAAATTTTCCTAAAGTCTGAAACTTCTTCTACGGAACCCTTCCTACGAGCAATAGAATGTTTTTCATACGAAAGACTTTTCTTAATTCCCAAATTTTTCAATGGCACTATAGACGTCAATTCTCCAACACACTTTTGCAACCAAGAGATATGGAATATCGAATGTACCGATACCAAAATTAGTAGGTAACTCTAATTCATCAACAACCCTTCCAATACGCCTCAAAATATGATATGGGCCTACATAACGAGGACTAAGATTCCCTTTCCTTTTGAATCTCATCACACCTTTCATGGGTGAGATTTTCAAGTAAACCCAATCATGAACTTCAAATTCAAGCTCTCTTCTAACATCGACATAAGACTTTTGTCGACTTTGAGTTGTTTTCAACCATTCTTGAATACGTCAAACCTTTACCATAGCATATGCACCAACTCGGGCCCTATCGAAGAGACCTCACCAACTTCAAACAATCCTATAAGAGACCTACACCTCCTACCCTAGAGAGCCTCAAATGGAGCCATTTGGATACTTGAGTGATAACTATTATTATAAGCACTCAACCAAAGGCAACTGATCACCCCAATTACCCTTGAAATCAATCACACAAGCTCTCAACATGTCTTTCAAAGTTTGAATAGTATGCTCGGCTTGTCCATCGGTTCGAGGAAGGAAAGTCGTTCTAAGCTTCACTTGAGTACCGAGACCCTTTTGGAAAGACCTCCACAATTGAGATGTAAAATGAGTACCACGATCAGAAATAATGGATAGAGGCACTCCATGCAACCTAACCATTTCCCAAATATAATTCTTAGCATAATCTTCAGCTGAAAATGAAGTCTGTCCACAAATTGGACTCATTTAGGGTTTTATTTTAATGGAAATAGTGTCCTTGAATGCTTATTTTGCCTCAATATCTGATGAAAACTCTTAAGTTTCAGGTATTTGAAGTTTTACTGGAAACATGGATGCTTAGGCGCAAAACGGAGCAAAAAGGGCTGAAAAGAACGAAGAAATAAAGATCCGAGGATCGCCAAGTTCGCTTGGCGAATCGCCGAAGGAACACACTTCGCCCTATGTTCCAGTATGCGAAGTCCTACAGGAAGTGGATCAAAAGGCGATGAAAGGAGCAGTCGGCGTGTTGCCGAGTAGTTCCGCGAAGCAATACTACACCGCCCAATGGTCCAGAACTTGAAGACGATGAAGGCAAGCATGAAACGGCGATGAAACTGAAGAAGGGCGAGTCGCCGAGTCAATAGGCGAACTCGACTAACGTCGCCAAACAATCCTCCGCAGCAAAATCTGTGAAATCTATAAATAGTAGTAGAGCTGTAGACTTTGTGTGGAAGAATTAGTATAATTTTCACTTGGTGTGGAACTATTATTTTTCACCTTAGACATACTTTAGCTTATATTTTTCTCTCAAGTTTGGAGAGGGTTTTGTGGAGACTCGAAGAAAGGACTTCATCTTCCCCAAGTTGGAAGTGGGTCTTCTCTATTCATCTTCCTTTGCTTAATTCAAGGTTTAATTTCTTATACCCAGTTGATTTCATTATCATGTTAGGTGTAATTTCTTATTTCTTGATGTGTGGCTAAAAACCCCATTCTTGGGGTGTGATTTAGCAAATATGGGTTGATATTCTTGTTGGGTCTTGCTTGTTGATAGGGTAGATGTATTTTAATGGTGATTTGACCTGGTGGCTGTGGTTTAATCTAAAGGGTTTGTAGTTGCAAACATAAAGCCACCCATGTGTTTTCGGCTTGCCCGAGAGGGAGGTTGCGAAACCAAAACCACTAGACTAATGGCCTAAGGGGTGGGTCAACATGAGGTTCAGCCCGAGAGGGTGAGCCCTAGTCCCATATCCTAACACTCAGCTCGAGAGAGTGAGTGGGGTAAGGCGTAGGCTGGTCTTCATGCGGCAAATGGGTGTCCGAGAGGAATGCATTTTAAACGGGGTAAGTTGCCCGAGAGGGAACTTATTTCCATTTAAAGCTTAGCCTAGTCACTATTATTTTGCAAATTTCCTATCGAAAGCATGTGCCCAACAATCTATCTCAACTTGTATTGCAGTCACATCCCAAGAATCTTTCCCCATACTTGATTTTCTTGTTTATTTTGTTGTTTATTTACTTGTTACAAAATCCCCCTTTGATATTTGACACTTTTATGTCAACCCTTTAATTTACAATGTCTTTTATCGCAAATGTCTTTAACTACGACTAATTTGAATGAAATTCTAATTGGCTATTAATTCTCAAAACCGCTCCCTTAGGACACGACCCCAACCCTTGGTTGGGTTACTATATTATCAACGATCATAGACACTCATATCGTAGGATAGTGTCGTTGGTCACGATAAGCATCAGTCTACACGGAAAGAAAATGAGTAAACTTCCTTATTCGGTCCAAAATAAGCCAAATCAATTCAAACTAACAATGATTCTGAGGTAAACCCATAATGAAGTTCATATTCAAATCTTTTCACTTCCATGTAGGAATGTTAATGTCTTGAGCCAAGCCAACCAGTTTCTGACGCTCAACTTTTACTTGTCGATAATTAGGACACTTAGCTACAAATTTCAAAATATCCATCTTCATATAATTCCACCAATAGACCTCCCACAAATTGCAGTACATCTTGGTGGCTTTCAGATGAATAGAATATCGAGAACTCTGAGCTTCCAACAATATTTGATTCCATAACTAATCGACATTTGGAACACATAACCGACCTTAGTATCGAAGGACACCATCTCCCTCTTAGGAGAAAACCTCAATGGCTTTTTCCAAAACTGACTTCTTCAAATCAACCAAAATTGGATCAAGATCTTGCTTAGCTTTCACAACTGAAAAAAGAGGATATGTCATACCATTTTGAACAATCACATCACCCTCATTAGAACCAACCAAACGGACACCCAATCGGGTCAATCTATCAACATCGAAAACTAATTTTTTCTTACGATCCTCAACATAAGCAACACTACCCATCGATAGTCAACTAAGGCATACCCAACCATATTATCTTTACCCGGATGATAAAGGACACTCATATCGTAATCTTTCAATAACACCAACCATCTCCTTTGGGGAAGATTCAAATCCTTTTAGGTGAATACATAATTCAAGCTCTTATGGTTTGTGAACACATCCACGTGAACAACATATAGGTAATCTCTCCAAATCTTCCAAGCAAAAACTACCGCTGCCAACTACAAGTCGTGAGTCAGATAATTCTTTTCATGCACCTTCAATTGCCTCGAAGCATACGCACTAAATTTCCTATGTTGCATCAAAGAACAACCATGACCAATCCATAAAGCATCACAATATACCAAAAAACCTTCAGATCTTTTTGGTAATGTCAAAATAGGGACTGAAGTGAGTCTATCCTTCAACTATTGGAAACTTTTATTACAATATTTCCACCGTAGAAATTTTATCTTCTTTTGAGACAACATTGTCAAAGGAAAATCAATAGAAGAAAATATTTCCACAAACCTTCTACAGTAACCGATCAAACCCAAGAAACTACATATGTCTGAAGCGGACAAAGGTAGTTACACTTAAATACCATCACCAGAGAAAATATGGTCAAGGAATGCGATGGACCTCAACCAAAACTCACAATTGCTAAACTTAGCAAATAGTAGGCGATCCTTGAAGATATGCAACACAATCCTTAAATGCTCAACATGATCATCCTCACTCCAATAATAAATTAAAATATAATCGATAAACACAATTATGAACATGTCAAGGTATTCATTAAGTCTATGAACACCGACGGTGCATTAGCCAAACCAAACTACATCACAAAGAACTCATAGCGACCATACCAAGTTCAAAAAGTTGTCTACAGAATGTCACATTCCCTTAATCTCAATTGGTGATAACCCAATTGAAGGTCAGTCTTTGAAAATAAACTTGCACCTTGGAGTTGATAAAAAAAGTCATCAATCCTTGGGATTGGATACTTATTCTTTATGGTAACCTTATTCAATTGTCAATAGTCACTATACATTTGGAGCGAACCATCCTTATTTTGAACAAATAACACCGAGCATCCCATGGAGAGATATTGGGTCTAATGAAACCCTTATCTAACAAGTCTTTCAATTAATCCTTTATATCCTTAAGTTCTGTTAGATCCATATTGTAAGGAGGAATAGAGATAGGTTGCAGATCTGGGAGTATGTCAACACCAAAGTTTATTTCCATTTTAGGAGGAATACCATGAAGAACACCAGGAAACACTTCCAGAAACTCATTTATGACCAAAACTAACTCAAGAGTAGGGGTTTCAGAATCAGTATCCCTAACCCTAACAAGATGATAGATGGAAACCTTAGAAATCATTTTCCTTGCCTTTAGGCAAGATATGAACTGACCCTTAAGCATGGAAATTCCCACTTTCCATTCTGAGATAGGTTTGTTTGGAACACAGAATGTGACCAACCGGGTCCTAAAATCTATTGAAGCATAGCAAGAATGAAGCCAATCCATTCCAAGAATGACATCAAGCTCTAACATATCAAGCTCTACCAAATCAACATGAGTACCTCTATGAGAAACAGAAACCAAGTATGAAACCTCTTCTATGAACCCTTTTTTATGAGTTATAAAATGTTTTATGGACCGTCCTGATGGTCGTGGAAAGTTTTGAAATCTTAAATTTCATCTTCTTTTGAGGCCCTTTCCATGATTGTCTTTTTCGAACTGTAGGACATTGTGCAATTCATAGATGGGATCGTAGGAACTGAACCAGTGCCAAATTTTAACAACTCTCCTTCCTAGTCTCAACTTTCGATTTCCAAGTGTTACACGAGGTCTTATTAAAAATAGGTTGTCAGATTGATCTAGGAAAGAGGTTATTAGGCATAAATGGGTAAATTTTGGTCACTCAACTCACTAGGTGGGAAGTTATACGGTTCTTTTCAAAGGTTCTCTATCAAATACAGACTAAGATCATTTCTCCAACTTCACAACACCTTCTCTTTGTGAAGGACTAACAAACTAAATTCTATAAGGGAACAATGTACAAGACGAAACTGAGTTCACTACACACGACACTCAACTACATTATCAATGTGATATTTTAAATTCCCTAATTTACATACTATGTTCATTGAACAATTCAAGGAAGGTACTCACATAGTCAAGAAACGATGTGAATACTCACACAAAGAATGCTCAACCAATGAGAACTTTGGAAAAGGGGCATTATTTTTAAAAGAGTTGTACTTTTCATATGTTTATCAAATTTACACTCCAATCATGCGAGAATCTCCACAAGAGTACTCTTTGAGTCAAAGTGTTATAGTGCTAAAACAATTCAACTTTGAGCGCTACACCAAAACTGAACCTTATTGAGACAAAATAACATCCTAGAAATTAAACAAATACTAAAAATGAAACTACAAACCATGATCAACATGAGAAAATAGCGAAAGACCGCCACTTACGTCAATCATCAAGAGTAAAATTTTCAAAACAAGCACCCTATGAATCCAACATCACCAATAATTACAAACCAAAGTAGTAGAATATCTCAATAACCATTAGAAATCCAAATCAATACATCAAATCCAAACCAAAACATCCCCTCCCAAAATTGAAAAATATAAGCATTGTCCTCTATGCTTCTAAAGACAATATTTGAGTAGATAAAGTGAGAGGGTCCCCTTTTGTCGGTCTACGACTGAGGTGGTGTCAGGCCCACTAAAGCATCCTTAATTGGGGCATCAGTTTCTGACTTAGCTACCGAAATAGTCTCAAGGTCAAATGTCTCCCCCATGGTTTTGGACCCAGTGGACCTTACTATAGTAGTCTCCCACACAAAAGTCTCCATAGAATGCACCACTAGCATATCCTAAATATCCTATAGATCATCAAATATATCTAATAATGGATCTGTTGCATTATGTGCCCTCAGGTCACCAAGCTCCTCATTCTTAGTCTCGGAGGCATCTTCATCATCATCATACTCATTAGCAACCTAGGGAATATTTTGGGTACCTCATATGAGATAATGTCAGTAGTAACAAAAGTGGGCTTAACCCAAAGACCTGAAATATTTATGGGACTTCAGGTGGCCCACATCAGATCTCAACAAAGCAACATCAGCCTTTAAGGATATCCAAACCACATCAAGTTGTCCTTCATTATTCCTCTTCTCATTTGTATTAATCATTATTTTCATTCCATCTATATTCTCTCTATAAACCCACTAAGTCGTATTGTGACCTCATACCTCATCTATCGATGCTTATATGTCCTAAATAGATGTTTGAGTTGTAGTTGGCACTTGAGCCTCCAAAATAGTTAATCTCACATCTACTAAATATGTTAAGTGACCCATTTTAATCACGATGAGATGTGTTCAAGGAGGTCTAGAAGGAGTAAAAGAAATTGATGGTCTGGGACTCAAGCCACATGGCTGAGCAACCCTGTGGGAGATGAAGCAGTGACACTCAAAGTAGGAGGGAAAATTGTGCACCCTCAAGCATGTTGACGTCAGTCGATGCCTTAATATTCCTCTCTACTTCCTCCCATTTATACTCCACTTCTATTCATTGAATGTCTCATGAAAAAATTAGAGTAATTTCAAAATCCTTTTTAGGCAAGAAGAGGTACATTAGCCCTTCATAAAAATCAGTTATGTGGCAAGTAAATGAAAGAGAAGTTTGACCTTGTTGTGTACACATAGCAATATCTTGAGTAATGATCATGTCAAGGTTCAACCTTTCTCTGTTAATAATGGCTCCAGACAATACAATCGCTAAATGAAAAATATTAGACTAGTTTTGTGCATCAGATTGGGACATATAAATCCCAACCATAAGTAGTAGAAAAACTTTATATCATTATTATTTATCTCTACCTCGATCCTTGATGCAATCCATGGGGGCGAAGCATCCCTTATCAAGGAAGTCAACCACCTTATCTGGTCATCAAGCATATATGTCAACCACTAGATGAGGATTTTTCCCATTATTCATGGAACCCAACACTAAATTAATTTTGGATTGGTTACTCTTTACCATTACCTTCGAACAGTCACATTATCTTACATCTTTAGGGGCTTCTTCTTCTTCTTCTTTTTTGGTTGGTAACATCTTTCCATAATCTGCATAGAGCGCCCAAACCCAAGATAGAATATAATAGGCTCGAGGTTGTATGAATATCTCAAAATGGTGAAACTTAATAATATCCCAAATCTTAGGATATTAATCAAATAGCCTTGTTTTGAAAACTACTTCTCTTCTAGAATAATGGTCTCCCCCATGAACTTGAGAATCTTTAAAAGTTGAGTAGCGACAATTGGTTGAGAATCATGAACAACCTTTGTTTGGAGCTCATCACTTTTCTGCTTACTCAGAGTAGAAGTCGACATTGGGTTGTGAATGAGTGTACTTGTACCTTTCTCACCTCAATCCTTTTATCGAATTCCAAATCCAACCATAAGTATATCATGTTAATATACTCATCACTTCTTGCAACACAAATTCATACAATTTCTTTTCTGGACTAACCCCCCCCCCCCCCCAACAGTTGAATTAGCTTTCTCTGGAATAACACTCTCTAGATTAATTCATTGGGGATAGTCACCCTTTTTTATTTTAAGCTATTTCTAGATGAGGAGGTTTGGATTTGACTGATATGTGCTTTTACGAGGCATACCTATATATAGTGATGAACCATGGACCATCACAGGGTTACAAAACAAACATAAATGTTTAGCAGCTAACTTCACCAAAGAATTTTAGGAATGCAAGTGAACATTGCCTAATTGGGCAGTGGGCAACCCCTGTCAAGTATTCAGTTTGGTGAGCTGAGGAATCAATTGTGAGTTGTGTTTACATATATAGTCTTTTGTTTTGAGTCTATTGTTTTTAATGTTTTTGAGTCCTAGTGTATAGTGATACATATAGTATCTCGTGTGTGGATAAGTTTTAATCATATGCTTTGTGAATGCGTTGCTTGAGCACCCCGGTTGATGATACTTTGTTGCCTCTTATTTCAGATATGCCGGGTACTGATGCCCGAGATGATGCCATCCTTTCTAAGCCTCAGGATCAGAGTTCTTCACAGGCATAGCCTGTCAGGGGACTTTTCACTTATTTTCCTTCCATACTTTTATTTTTATAGTATTGAGGACTGCTAGATTATTTAGTGGGGTGAGGGCACATGTGTATTCCCCTTTTTGGATTGTATTTTGTTATTTCAGTTGTATTTTAAAATATTTTCATTTTCTTTATGATATTTGGTTGGTTTTGATTTCAATCTATCTCTTTATCCATTGCCTCATGAGTTTTGGAGTTATGAAATGATTGAGAATGCTTGTGTTTTCATTGTTGATATTCGAGGATCGATTTTAATCAATATCGATGTCTTGGATAGTGTTCATGATAAGAGATGTGTTTTGTGTTGGTGTTTCAAGAGAAAATTAGTGTTGCTTTAATTTTGAATGATCTTTTTATTCTTGTGTTGACTAGTTGCGTAGTGATGTGATCTTGCAATGAACATCGCATGTAAGCTTCTTAATTTTGTAGGATTGTGTTAAATGATTATGTTTGAATTGCCATGTGTGGTGAGATTTTTCTTGAAAGAATGCTTGTGGAATCCTAGAACTCGTCTTGTTAGTCTAATTGTTTAACCTTGGTGAAAGCAAGAAATGATCGCCCATTAGGTTAGACCTCGCCCAAAGTGATAGTGTGCACATTTGAAAATATTCAAGGCAGGTCAGTGAACCAAAGTGGAAACGGCAATTCGCCGAAGTCAATGGGCGATCTAGAAGTTCCATCGCCAAAGGTGACAGACTCCTAATTTAAAATGAAGGTTGAATGGGCGAACAAGGTGATAAACAGTGATTCGCCGAATGGAAAGGCTGACTAAATCAAGTTCGCCAACTAGGGTTCAAGAACCTGAAGCCTAAAGCAAATGAAGGGCGAACTGAAGAGCAAACGGCGATTTGTCGAATCAGAAAAGTGAGCCCGAGTAATGTCACTGATCAGGTCGCGCAAGAAATTTTGAAATTTTTGGAAAAATTATAAATAGCTCAAATGAGAGAAAATTTATAGTAAAATATTTCCATAATTCATTGTTATTCTACTACACTTTTTACCTAACTTTGGGATATTGAGAAATAGACTCTTTCTACTTAGTTTTGGGGTTTTCCAAACACTCTTGTAAGGGACAATTGAGGGTTGAAATTGAAGTGGGTCTTGAAGATTATTTCTTATTCATCAATACATTAATTGCTGAAAACATCATCGATATAATTTCATTCCTTTTTATATTGGTTGGCTAAAATCTCAAAACTATGGTGTGATTATGGGGTTATGTGTTGATTTAATTTAGTGATTTTGTGTCTTGCTTTATTTTATTGTTGTACATTTATGGATTTGAGCTATTTAGCATGGGGTTAATTCATGGGTTAAGGTTTCAAATTTAATCGTAGTTTATATCTTCGATTGATACTCGAAAGAGATTAATTGAAGTGGGTAATAATTTGATGCCCGCAATTAAGGTTTGATTGTTATAGTTTGCTCGAAAGAAAATAATGGTTCAATTCTAATTGTCAAATCTGCTCGAAAGAGAAATTTTAGTAAGGTATTGGGTTGATTTGTGATTCACATAGATGACACCAAAAGGAGATTCTGTGATATAATGCTTTGAGATCGAAAAAATATTAGTGTCATCCTAGCCTATCAATAATTGTCTAGCACTATTAAGCAAACATTTGTACCCCTATTTGACATCGATATCAATCTTCTCACCTCTAGATCGTCTCTTGTTTGAATCTTTGACTTTAATTAAATTGTGAAAATTTTTACCAAAACTCTTTTAGTAAATTTGGTGGAATCATCTACCCATTTGTCCTAATTTCTACAATGAATCGGTTTACATGCTTAATTCCCTAGTTGAATTCTTATCATTAAATCACTCCTTGTGAGATTCGACCCCGACTCTTTGTTGGGTATTTTAATTGTTGATGACCGCTTACTCTTCTAATTATTTTTAGAGTAATTTAAGCGTCATCAACATGACATATAACATGGATAAGACATTTCACCTTGAAAAAAATAAATAAACTATTAGTATTAGTTAAAGATTAAAGTATAACTTTTCCCAAAAAAGCAGTAGCTTTTTAAAAAAAAAAAATTTAACTCCTTCCCAAAAAAAATTATATCTTATTTTTATTTTTTTTAAAATCTACCCCACCCCATCTAATGCTCCACTCTCAATTTTTTTAATATATATTTTTCTTGTTTTGTGCTAGATCTATATATATATATATATATATTTAGTAAAGTATTTTTTTTCTACTTGTGTATCGAATATAACATATTAATCTTGCGGCAAGTAGAAAATAATTTCCTAAAAACATATGTATATATCTAATACAAAATGAGAAAAATGAAAAAAGAAAATCGAAGTTGATGCAATTCAAATTGCACCAAGGTCATTCACTCGAAGTCTAGCTCGAGACCTTCAGAGAATGCAAGGTTTGTTCATGAAGTTAGAGGTCCTTGAGCTTGTATTTATGGCAAAGAAGGGGTTCCATGTTTGGAAGATCGCTTGGGGAAGTGAAGGGAAGAAAGTTGAAGAAACTAATACTTTAGGCGATCAGGAATCGTTTGGTGAATCGCCCAATGGGTTGGGCGAGGTCCCCAGATCACCAAAAGTTACAGGATGCTGCCAAGAAAGGGTCACATCGTCGAACCAGTCGGCGACACGCCTAGTCCATTAGGCTAGTCTGACCCAACTCGCCTTTATCCTTTTTAGGCCACTTTTGGGCCTCTTATGTAATACACTATAAATACCTAGTTTGGGGGTCCTCTTGTAGGTAGACTATTTTGAATATTAATATTTGAACGTCTTGTATGAGTGTTGAGAGCTTGGTACAAGCTTGTGTTGACTTTTTCTTAGAAATGTGTGTTGCGAGGTGAATTCAATTCCCTCGAGGTCCTCGTAAGAGTTAGGTGCTTCTTGTAGGATTAACGAATTGAGGTCTTAAGGTTTAATATACATTTTGGTTGCTTTTTGTTTCCTCTTTTTGTGTCTATCTATCTTTATTTATTGTCCTTAATTTCATCATTTTATTCGTAATTCGTGGTGAGAATTACATCATTTGGTATCAGAGCCGATCTTAAATTCGTTCCTACAATTCTAGTCTTGGGTTTTTTACAAAATAAAAAGAGTTAAAATGTTTTTCAAGAAAATTCCAAAAATATTTTGTTAATTTAAGTCTTGTTTGAAGTTTCTAAGGTTAGATTAGTGTTCCCTAGCCTTACTTGAGTCTAAATCTGATATATGGCATTGATTGGAGCATTGTTGGAGGTACCACCATTGTTGACTGAAGAAGGTACAAATGGGTTTTGAAATTTGAAGGTTTTGGAAAGGAATTGAAAGATTAAAAGTATTGGGGTTTGTTTCCTACATCAAGGGGAGCTTGTATCTCAAATTTTGTTAAATTCCGAGCTAAAATTGTTGAGGGTTTTATTTGGGTCGTCATCTTGTTCATAGTGTTCTTGAAGAACATTCAAATATTTAAGAAGGAATCTTAAAAAAAAATGTTTAAAACGAAAAAGAAAGGAAAGAGAAAGTGGATAAGTGTTAGTACAAAAGGGAATTTACCAAAATGGGTAAGGAATAAAGAAAAAAGTACAAAGTGGACCACAAGAGCACAAAATTCGGAGGTCTTTAGGTGCACTTACAGGAACTTTTGGCGAGCTCGACTTTGCTTGCCAAAGTCCACTCAGCGCATCACCGAATTTCCACCCAGATCACCGACTTTCCTTGACAGTCTGTAAATTTTGGCGATCTAAACTTCAAGTTGGCGAGCTGAACTTCAACTTTGACGAAGAAAACAGTACATTTGGCGATCGGAAACTCATTTTATGCCCCTATTATTGATTCTCAATCGTTCTCAAGATTCCTAAACTAATTTTCAACTAGTAATTAATCTACTTGTTGATTATTGGTTCTTGAATCCTCTTTTTTGTTAGTACCACTTCTTTCCGTGCTTTTATTTGTTTTACTTCGTATTTAACTTTTTGATTCAAGTCTGTTTTGCTTTAATCTAGTCGTCCGTCTTTCTTGAAACAAGAATCCATTCCGGCCAAGAGTAGAAATTGACACTTTGTGATCAACCGAGTATAAGCAATCTTCAACTTTAGCTGAGCCAATTTGAGAGGCAAACAAAGGTGTGTAAACACGAGTGATTGTGAGTTCATTTTACTAACGCTAACATTGTTTGTTGTCTTTGTTGAGTTGTCTTATTGCTAGGTACCATGGAAATCGGAAGTGAAACCCAACCGCCTACGGGAGGGGTTACTTTGGAATCTGTAATGGAGGCAATCACTAATATGGGTTGGAGGATGGAGAACATGGAAGGGTAAATGGCCACAATGAAGGGTAGTGTGTCGAAGATGGACAATAGAATGAACAATGTGGAAGGTCGAATTAACTCTACCAATTTCACCCCTCAAGCTACTTTTTGTGCTTCCACAAGTGGGCACGACCACACTATTTCTCCTACTATAACACCCGGATCCTTCCATCAAGCGTTCAACCCAACACCAATCTGTTTCGGTTCTAATGTCCAAAATACCAATCGACCATTCCAATTCCAACTCCATCAAAAAGCTCCACCAAACCAAAATCGATCTTACCAAGAACCACTAAACCAAAATCCACCCTACCAAATGCCACAAACCCAACCAATTCCCATAATATAGGTGAGGAATGATGAGTACCAAAGGGGATACGAAGGTAAAGGTGAAGAAGCGTCATGTAATGAAGCTATAAGGAATCGACCAAGAGGTCAAATGGAGTATAGAGGGCGAGGAGGTAGAATTGGTCCGGTACCACATGGAAGAAGACCATATGGTAACCAAACTCAAGGTGGAGAACAACGGGAAGCCTATGCCAATCAAGAGTATGGTCAAGAATTGAGAGAAGAACATGGTAACCAATATCAAGGGGAAGTCCAAAGAGGTTACTACAACCACGACCAAGGTGGAAATGGAGGCCGAGATGTGGGTATCAACTCTATCAAGACTAATCTTCCACCTTTCAAAGGAGAATGCAATCCCGATGATTATCTAGAATGGGAGTCGCTTTGTGAAAGGATCTTACAAGTCAATGATTTGACCGAGGTCAAGAAGAGTTGTCTTGCCATTATTGCTCAATTTGAAGGGTTTGTTATTACGTGGTGGGAATACATGAAGCGGTATCACCTAGTACTTCAAGATGGTCATCCTCCACCATGGACCGGATTGAAAGCCCTTATGAGAGTCAAGTATGTGTCGGAGAGGTATCGCTAAGAGTTACGTGCTAAGTTGTACAACTTGAGACAAGGAAGCAAAAAGTGTTGTGGCTTATTATGATGAGTTCCAAAATTTGATCTTGAAGCTAGAATACACTGAGAATGAAGAGCGTATCGTTATTCGTTTCAAGGTAGGGTTGAACAAGGAGATCTCTTCCAAGATGACTATTCACAAGTTTGCTAGCTTGAATGACATCTTTGAAGCGGCTAATGAGGTAGAGCTGGAACTCAAAAAGGAGAAAGTATCCAAATACAAGGGTATTTCATCTTCAAATTCTTGGAGTAAGAACAAGGGGGGAGCTCAAACATCTTCCGGTTGGAACAAAGGTAAGGATTTCAAGAAGCCTTATGAGAAGAAACCCTTTGAAGGAGACACTCCAAAGTACCCACCAAGAGAGGGAGGTAATAATGACCCAACCAAACTTCCTAAAGGCATTCAGTGTCACAAGTGTATAGGATTGTGTCATATGATGTGTGAATGTCCCAATGGATTGAATGTTCTAGTTCAAGGAGGGGAATTGTATCTTGATGAAGAGGTAGGTCAAGAAGAGGGTTGTGAAGAGGAAATCCAAGAAGAAGGTGAATTTAAAGGTGATGAAGATGAGGAACAAGACCTGTGTGAGGGAAAAGATGCCGCCATTCCTAATGGTTTGATGAGGAAGGTTCCAATTGAAGAAGCTTGGCCTCAAGAAGGAGATTTTACCGTACCCATGTATGTGGTGAGGTGAGTGATGATTAGCAAGGCCATAGATGATCCAAGTCAAAGAGAGAATCTTTTCCACTCCAAGTTCCTCATCAAAGATAATGTGTGTTCCTTGATCATTGATAGTGGGAGTTGTGCAAACATTGCTAGCACCGCTTTAGTGGAATTCTTGAAACTTCTTACCACTATGCATACTACACCTTACAAGCTTCAATGGTTGAGTAAGTGTGGAGAATTGAGGAATCATAAACAAGTGTTGATAAAGTTAAAAATTGGGAAGTACCAAGATGAGATTCTATATGATGTAGTCCCAATGCAAGCTTGTCATATGCTACTCGAAAGACCTTGGCAATATGATCGTTCAACCAAACATGAGGGGAGAACCAACAATTATTCACTTGTGTTGGATGATCATAAATATGTCCTTCATCTTATGTCACCCTCTCAAGTCAATGAAGTGTATCAAAAGATGAGTGAGTTGAGGGAGAAAAGGAAGGGTGAGGAAGAACATGTGGAGGCTGAGGGAAAGGAAGAGGGATAAAGGAGGAAGTTAAAGGGAAAGTCCCAAGTTTTGTTGGCTAAGTACAAAGAGATAAGGGAGGAAGTGGAAGGAAAAAGTTCTTTGATTCTTATCACACAGAGGGATCATGTTTTGCAAACTAACCAATCTCATTCTTCTCTGCCCCATTCTATTTTCCCTTCTTTTGCAGGATTATAAGGATGTCTTCCCAAGGGAAATACCAAGTGGATTACCCCCTCTTAGGGGAATTGAGCACCAAATTGATTTCGTGTCGGGCTCACAATCGCCAAACAAACTGGCTTATCGAAGTAATCCGGAGGACACCAAAGAGCTATAAAGGCAAGTTGAGGAACTCCTCAAAAAGGGCTATGTGAGAGAAAGTATGAGTCCTTGTGTCGTGTTGTTTCTATTGGTTCCAAAGAAAGATGGAACATGGCCCATGTGTGTTGATTGTCGGGCCATCAACAAGATCACGGTAAAGTATCGTCATCCTATCCCTAGATTAGATGATATGCTTGTTGAGCTAAATGGTTCTTTTGTGTTTTCAAAGATTGATCTTAGGAGTGGTTATCATTGAATCCGGATGAATCTCGGTGATGAATGGAAAACCGCATTCAAGACCAAGTTTGGTATATATGAATGGTTGGTGATGCCTTTCGGTCTCACTAATGCTCCTAGTACTTTTATGCGTCTCATGAATCATATGATGAAGCCCTTCATAGGGAAGTTTGTGGTTGTTTTGTTTTATGATATCTTGATTTATAGTAAAACCATGCATGAGCATAAAGATCATTTAAGATGTGTGTTTGATGTGCTTAGGAAGGAACAACTTTATGCTAATCTTGAAAAGTGTTCATTTTATGTTGATGAAGTTTTTTTCTTGGGGTTTGTTGTGATTTCAAGAGGGGTTCAGGTTGATGAGTCTAAGATAGACGCTATTAAGAATTGGCCAATTCTAAAATCCATAAGTGATGTTAGAAGCTTTCATGGGTTAGCTAGTTTTTATATGCGGTTTGTCAAAGGATTTAGTACCATAGCCACTCCCTTGACCGAGGTAATCTGAAAGGATAAGCCTTTTAAGTGGGGGGAAGAGCAAGCCAAAGCTTTTAAGGCTTTAAAATTAGTGTTTGCTCCATCCTTTTGTTGCAATTACCTGATTTTGAGAAAACGTTTGAAGTGGAATGTGATGCTAGTAAAGTAGGCATTGGAGTCATCTTAATGCAAGACCAAAAGCCCATTGCTTATTTTAGTGAAAAGCTTAAATGTGCTACTTTAAATTATTCCACTTATGATCTTGAATTGTATGCTTTGATTATAGCTTTGGGCAATTGGCAACACTACTTGTGGCCCAAGGAATTTGTCATTAGGACTGACCATGAGTCCCAAAAGCATATTCGAGCCCAAGGAAAGTTGAACAAAAGGCATGCCAAATGGATTGAATTCCTTGAAACTTTCCCTTATGTAATTTAATACAAAAAGGGGAAGGAAAATGTGGTGGCCGATGCCTTGTCTAGGAAACATGTGTTGATAAATGGTCATTTTGGTGTTGACAAAACAAGGGGAATTCTCGAAGAACAATTCTATTGGCCTAAGATGCACAAAGATGTTGATTGAATTTGTCGCCAAGAATGTCAAAGTGCTAAGTCATGTCTCCTTCCCCATGGTTTATACACTCCCCTCCCCACCCCTCAAAGACCTTGGGTTAATATTTCAATGGATTTTGTTTTGGGTTTGCCAAGGACAAAAAGAGGTAGAGATAGCATATTTGTTGTTGTTGAACGATTTTCAAAGATGGCTCATTTCATTCCATGTCATAAATGTTATGATGCTTCCAATGTGGCAACTTTGTTTGTTGAAAATGTTGTTAAATTGCATGGAATTCCTCAAACCATCATAAGTGATAGGGACCCAAAATTCCTTAGTCACTTTTGAAAAGAATTGTGGGGTAGACTTGGTACGAAGTTGTTGTTTTCAACCTCCTGTCAACCCAAACCGATGGCCAAACTGAAGTTGTGAATAGGACCTTGGGTTCTATGCTTCGTGTCGTGGTGCATGGGAAGTTGGCCTCATGGGAGGAACATTTGCCTTTAGTTGAGTTTGCTTATAATCAAGTTATTCATAGAACTATTGGCATGACTCCATTTGAAGTGGTGTATGGTTTTAATCCCCTAACCCCCTTAGATCTCAATCCTCTTTCTCAAGATGTTGTCTTAAGCTTAGATGGAAGCAAAAGGCCGGAAGCCATGAAGAAACTTCATGAGAAGGTGAGACTTCACCTCGAAAAGAAGAACTAAGAGGTAGCCAAAAGGCCAAACAAGGGTCACAAGAGGATTGTGCTAGAACCGAGTGAATGGGTGTGGGTACATTTTCGCAAGGAGCGATTTCCTACCCAAAGGAAGACAAAGTTGATGCCAAGAGGTAATGGTCCAATTCAAGTGCTTGAAAGACTCAATGACAATGCATACAAAATTGACCTTCCTCTAGAGTATCAAGTTCACAACACCTTCAATGTTTGCGACCTTTCTCCATTTTCAACTCTTGATCCTCAAATTCCTTTCAAGAAGAAGAGAATGATGCAATTAGGATTGCACCAAGGCCATTCACTCGAAGTCAAGCTCGAGAACTTCAAAGAATGCAAGGTTTGTTCATGAAGTTAGAGGTCCTTGAGCTTATATTGATGGCAAAGAAGGGGTTCCATGTTTGGAAGATCGCTTGGGGAAGTGAAGGGAAGAAAGTCGAAGAAACTGATACTTTAGGCAATCAGGAGTTGTTTGGCGAATTGCCCAATGGGTTGGGGGAGGTCCCCAGATCACTGAAAGTTACAGGATGCTGCCAAGAAAGGGTCACATCGCCGAACCAGCCGGAAACACGCCTAGTCGATTAGGCGAGCCCGACCCAGCTCGCCCTTTATCCTTTTTGGGCCACTTTTGGGCCTCTTATGTAATAAACTATATAGATAGTTTGGGGTCCTCTTTTAGGTAGACTATTTTAAATATTGATATTTGAACTCTTGTATGAGTGTTGAGAGCTTGGTACAAGCTTGTGTTGACTTTTGCTTAGAAACGTGGGTTGCGAGGCGAATTCAATTCCCTTGAAGTTTTCGTAAGAGTTAAGTGCTTCTTGTAGGATTAACGAATTGAGGCCTTAACATTTAATATACCTTTTGCTTGCTTTTTGTCTTTAATTTCCTCATTTTATCCGTAATTCGTGGCGAGAATTACATCAGAGAGGAGAATTAAGTAGTATGGTATGAGTTTTTTTTTTAGAAATAAATAAATAAATATATATATATATAATATATATATATATATATATTTATATTTATATATATAAGCTTCGCGCGGGAATTTGATATCACAGAATTTATAATATAATATTTAAAACCTATCAGTCATTAAAACTAAAACACTATGTTGCCTTACATAGAAGATTACGTAGTAATGAACATTAATAATGTAAAGGAAAATGATAATTATAACATCTTATCATTTATCTTTCAATCAATCATCTTTAATTTGATTTTATAATTTATCCTTTCGCCTCCGGTAAGTGTTACTACTTGATATTTTGGGAAATTAGATGAACATCAACATGAGATATTAAATTTTCTAATTATTAAATAATCTTTATTTGTACTAACAAATACTTATAACAATAACTTTACAGAAACATAAATAACAAAGTTTAAAACATGTACTAAAAAACAACAATTAATATCATAAGCATAAATTAATGACTGTAAAAAAATATACCAGGATCTATAACAATATAATGAAACAGAAAGGAAAAAATTTGAGCTCACTGAAGGCACAATGTCCCCCTAAGGAAATTAGTCACCTCTAGTACCCGAGGTTTAAAGGAATAGATCCTCTCAGGATGGAACGATTCTATTCACAAGTATATTGTATTGATACAAAAACAATGGTGTCAGTGAGCCACTCAACAGGAGCAAAGTACACGAATATTTAATTGTGCAAAAAAAGAAGTTCAGAATTTTATAAACAACAAAGGGTAATGTGAACAAATGCTTATTGTGCCTTATCAAAAATGTCACATCTCTTTGGAAAAGTTACAACATTTCGGAAAGGTCACAACATTTCATAAAAGGCACATTTTTTTTATAAAAGTCGCAACTCTTCGTAAAAATCACAATTTTTCATAAAAGTCACATCTTTTCATGAAAGGGGAAGACTATTTTTGGAAATAAATAAATTTATAAGGAAATTCTAGCTTGTGTATATGATATATATCATTTTTATTTTTTTGAAGGGAAATGATATAAGAACAAGAATTTTTTTTTAAAAAAAAATTATAAAGAAACTAAAAAAAATTAAAACAAGATTGGGGGAATCGGGGTTCGGTTGGAGGAGGTGGTGGAGTGAGATAAGAAAAATGTTTTAAATTTTATTGTTAAAAAAATTAATATTTTTTTGAGATAGTGATACTTTAATCTTTATTCTTGAACTTCTTACTAATGCTAATAATTTATTTAATTTTTATCAAGGTGAAATTTTTGTCCATGTGAAATGTCATATGACAGCTTTTTTTTAATTAAAAGAGAGTAATAAAAGAGAAAGGATGTGTTTCTCAAACTAATGAGTGATAGTTTAGATATGAAACTCACACTTCCAATAGTTTAGGTATGAAACTAAAAAAAAATAAACTTTTAAATGTGTTTTTAACATTTCATTCAAAATGCAATATAGCTAAAGAATAGATCAAATTTTGGTTCACCCCAATATTTCTCAATTGTCCAACTTTTGTTGGAGCAAATTTTGGAAATCAAATCGACTTCAACACAAATCCAGCTGCTACTTGCATGTAAAAATGAAGATAACAAACAGACTTGGAAACCTCGAAGGAACCACATTATCTTTGGTTGTTGAGTAGAAAGTAGTCGACCCAGTCCATGCATTCACGGTTTTTTCCCATTTAGAATGCTCACTAGTCACAAGCAATTCCATTTTTAAAATTAATCAATATCCATCACATCTCAGTATAATGAGATGGCTACATGCGAGAATCGGACATTCTTCAAACAGCATAAATGTGAAAGAATTGTAATCCATTATTTGGAAGAGAACACAAGAAGAACATGGATATCATAATCAACATGTTAGGTGTTAACAAAACTTGTCTACATCATCACATGTAAAATTGCTATTGTGATTAATTTTACAAGAGCACTAACCTGTAACTACTGGAAATAATCATTCCTAACTACAATTTGGCGTCTATTTAAAGAACTAGACTACAATAATTTAATGTTAGCCAAGCGTTTCTTGAAGCTAGCATGCATTCTACATCAAACCTAAAATCATTTTGGTACACCAACACCAGCAAAGATCTAGTACACATCGGCCTCCTCCATTATGCCTCTTATTTTAGGTTGGCTCAATCCCCAGCTCTTTTATACTACTCACTTCCCAACGATATTCCTTACTACTCCCGATCCACACCCTGCCCATGCATGAAATGGCGTTCCTCTGTAACAGTACAAAGACATGGTGAATACCAGGTAAGGAGGAATGTGAACTAATAAAAAGCCCAATGGGGCCTTGAAGTTTATAACAGTGCAGCAGCACAAAAATATACCAGATAATATGATATAAATGCAGTGTCACTGTTTTTTTGGTAAGCAAAGCAGTACAAATATTATTGGTTCCCCATCGAACCAATGTACTTCTAAGAATGTCATTGAGGATATACTTTAATTAAAATGTAATTTATATTTTGAAAACGGAAGGCAACATATATAATGTCACAAGCTCAAATGCAATAGTACAAGTTTAGGACATTTCAGTTTGTTTTCATAGGTGTGCAGAAACAACAACACTGGAGATTACATGCTTCAATGAGAAATGCATGACAACAGTACTGATGGTGGAACACATTCTATATGGTATACTCCTTCCCACCCCCACCCCCACCCAAGGAGAAACCCCCTTTATACTTTCACTTCCACAAAATCTCCTTCTTTTGGATAAGATATTCATTCATGATTCACCAAAATTGTTTTTGATAGTTGAAGCTGTAAACAATCTGATGAGAACATGTCAATTTAAATTATACAAGACAAGGTACTTTAGTACGCTAGGCAATTCTAACAATTAAATTCAGTTTGTTTTTTCTTCTTTTTTTTGGGAAAGACGGACAATAGGAATTTTTTTTTAAAAAAAAAAGCATGAAAAGAAGTCGGACAAAGTCAGATTGACCACTTGTTTCCAGTCCTCATTTTCACAGAAACACCCAAAAATCTTCCCAAACATTTTTCCATTAGAAACATAATTTCAAGGGGAAAGGATCAAAAATACCCCTCTATACTTTCTTCTATTAGCTAAGTTTGTCCCTCGTTATACTATAGGGCCAAATATGCCCCTATCACTGCCAAAGTATTGAAAAATATCCCTCTTTCTAATGGTTGTCCACGTGGCCTAACATTTGCGTGATGTGGACACCACGTGGCATGTCACCTTGCCGCCAGTTTTTTTATTCATTTTCCTTTTATTCTTTTTCTTTTTTTTCCTTTTCTCTTTCTTACTTTTCTTTTTCACAAACTGTTTTTCCTTTTCCTCATTTTCCAATGGCATCTTCCCCAAACTCACCCGAAAATTCACCAGAAAAAGAGATATGGAGTAATTTTGACACAGACAAAGAGAAGCTGAAAATAAAAGGTTGATTTTTTGGGAAAATCCAAAATTTATGTTCAACTTGGCAATTGGTCTTACACTCTTACTTCCGTGTGAATGCTTCTTGACAGATCTGCCAAAGGTGGGATTTTGTATACTTACAATTTGTTCTTTCTTTTGGAAATTTCTTCTTATTTTTCTACATATTGTAGATTCTTGAGAAAATGAAGCTCTGTTTTGAAGGGGGGTTTGTTTATTCTGTTATTTGGAATTTATGGCAGCTGAAAGAAACGCTTGCATTCAATTTGAAGCTAGTTTCAGTTTTTAATTGAACTGATGAAAATTGATGAAGGAAAGATCTTGATAAATTATTTCTCTTCTGAATAATCTAATTGCTGTTAGATACATGGACCATTTTATCTGGTTCATGTAATGATGCATTCTTTATTTTTTTCTTTTTAATGAATAAGTATAACAAAGACGTTGAGCTCATCCCAGAGGTCACGAGCAGAGAGGACCCTGACGGATTCATAATCGGATATTATGGCACCTCCACACAACTTTGTCACTGTCTTATTTTTCTTCTTTTTTAGGTTAAGTGTTGGGTGAGTTTGGGAAGATGTCATTGAGGAATAGCAACAAGAAAGTGATGGATGCCATTCGAAAAAGAGGAAAAGGAAAAACAAGTTGGTGAAATGAAAAGTAAGAAAAAGAAAATGAATGTCCACCTCACCCAAATGTCAGGCCATGTGGACAACCATTAAAAAGAGGGGTACTTCTGCATACTTTGGTAACGACAGGGGCATATTTGTCCCTATAGTATAACTAGGGACAAACTTAGCTAACAAACGAAAGTAGAGAGGCATATTTTACCCTTTTTCCTAGTTTCAACTATAGACCATTTAAAAGGAATGCCCCAAATAACTGTGGCAAGCTCAATATGGGCTCTATTATCTTTCCCTTCAACCACCTAGACTAATTCCACAGGATATCTGTCATCTCCCTCCAGCAACATGTATGTAGCAAATAACTCTGTCCACCAAGATTGGAACAAATGGGAAGAAATTACCAAGTGTTTAGTCTCTAATGGGAATTGAACACAAGACCTCATGGTGCTCAAACCCACTTCATTGACCACTACGCCACACCCTAGGGTGGTAGGTCATACTTCAATATTAGTTGTTTCTATTTATTACTTTTACAACACAAGGGTTCAAGGCTATGTTGCTCAGACTCTCAAAATTGTCAATGGTGTGTGGCAGAATCTCCAAAAATAGTGTATATTTGGAGAATCCAACACGGGTGCAGCATGGAAAGTAGAATCGGCGCAACTTAGGTTCAAAGCGCAACATCACAGGAAAAACAATGAGACAAAAAATGAGGACTCCAGACTTGGAAAAGTTCATAGGGAAGTCCCCAAATCCAAACAAATTTATGACAATGCCTAAAATGAGAAAGAAATGAAAAACCATTTTCCACAAAATCATACCACTTTCACCATCAGAATACTCTCCAAGCCTTGAAATGGCATCTAGAAGTGCCTGCTCATGCTCCTGCAGAAGAAGAAAAGTCAGTATCCTTGTGCAGTAAATTTGAGAGTATAAACAGCTACTGGAAAGTTGAGTTTCAATAACCTTCAACACTTTATTTGCCTTCTCTACCTCCTGAGGATCTGGATGGCCAGAGCTAAAGATCCTCTCCACCTAACCACATTAACCAGTCAATGAATCAATGTACAAAGTGAAATGTGAGGCAGACAACAAATGCAGTGCTTACCTCTCTGATCAATGTACCAGTATGAAGTAACTGAATATCATCAGGTCCTTTCTTTCCTAGGCCATTCTGTGATGGTGGAAAATCTTTTCTAGACTGAGCTTTAGTCAGTCCCCGACCTCTCCCTGCACCAGGAGCACTATCACGTCCAACAGGTCTAGTCATGGCATGACCTGGTCGACCATAATTTCCATGATGAGAAATTCCAGGGTCTTCACCCTCCCACTGGATATCCTCGGGAGAAATCTGTCAGGGTAGGCAATACAGGTCAAAACCTTGAAGAAGCATTTCAAAAACAACTAAAAGAAATGTTGGAAGGCAAAATTGATTAAAATGGATGAAATTCTGCATCACGACTGTGAAGTTTTCCGTTCTGATAAATGGATCTCCTTCTGGATTCTTCTCATCTCAGAGAGGATTAAGACAAGGGGACCCCCTATCCCCTTTTCTCTTTATTCTGGCAATGGAAGGACTAAATGACATGCTCACAACAGCCCAAATGAAAGGATGGATAAGAGGTTTCAATGCCAACATGAATGATAGACAGGGCCTGGCCATATCACACTTACAATATCCTGATGACACCCTGATTTTTTGTGATGCAGAGAGATGCCAACTAAAGTATTTAAGAATCATCTTGATATTGTTCGAAGCCATCTCAGGATTACACATCAACTGGGGGAAAAGTTTCATTTACCCCATTAATAAGGTGCCCAACATAAATGCGTTAACAAATATCCTGGGGGGAAAGATAGGAGAACTTCCCACAGTGTACCTTGGCATGCCCTTGGGGGCTAAGAGCAAGTCAAAAGGCATATGGAACAATGTTCTGGAGGAATCTGAGAAGAAGCTAGTGAATTGGAAAAGCAAATATTTGTCTCTAGGTGGAAGAGTTACTCTCATCAACAGTGTGTTGGATGCCATGCCTACATACATGA